>BQNB010080435.1:0-29935 GCA_026074375.1 Tanacetum coccineum
ATTAACCACTCTCTTTTTCTTCTCTTTAGTTTCTCTCTCTAAACTTCTCTCTACTTTTCTTATCATTCTTCTCATCTTATTTTCTTGTTTACCATGGTGAAGTGAAAGTGTATCTTGGTTCCTACACCTTTGATGAAACCCAATTTCCATACAAGTTCATGACACCATCATCTCCACCCTCGTATCAATTCCTTGAACCTATGACTTCCTCATCCTTACTTCACCACATCCTACTAGACCATACAACGCATACCCACGGCCCAACTACTGACCCTCAGCCCAACACTCATACTCTACCAATTACCGATCCAACCCAAAGTCCTCCTCACACTGGCCTAAATTCACCAGGCCTAACTTTCCCTACCAACCAGCCCACTAGTCACGAACCACACAACACCCAAACCCAAACCCAAACCCAAACCCAAAATAGTCCACCACCACCACCCATATTCAACCACCAAATCATCAAACCAGTACCGACTCAGTTAATGAACCACCTCGCACTCATCCCATGATCACACGGTCGCAATCATGCATTTTCAAACCTATTGACTGCTTGTCTCTAAATACTTTCTTGATTTCTCCTATTCTTTAAAATCCGCCTAACGCCCTAAAAGATTCCTAGTGGCGTAATGCTATGTACAATGAGTGTAATGTGTTGGTTAAATTGGCACTTGTTTACTTGTACCAAGGCTTGCATGTGTTAATATGGTTCGCTCTATGTGGTTATTTAAGCATAAGTTTCAAGCTGACGGGACTTTGAACCGTTATAAGGCTTGTTTGGTTGCTAACGGTAGTAGTCAGCAACTTGGTGTTGATTTTGATGAGACATTTAGCCCGGTTGTCAAACCAGCCACTATTAACGGTGATTTATCCGAGACTTTCTACATGCATCAACCACTCGGTTTTATTGATACTAGGTTCCCTAACCATGTTTGTCGTTTGAAGAGATCTTTATATGGATTGAAACAAGCACCTCGTGCTTGGTTTTAGCGTTTTGCAGGTTATGCCACTTGGGCCAGATTTTATCACAATCGTTATGATTCTTCTCTATTTATTTATAGACAGGGATATCAGGTTGCTTATCTTCTTTTATATGTGGATGATATTATTCTAATAGCTTCTTATACAATACTTCTTCAGCATCTTATTGGTTCTTTACATCATGAGTTTGACATGACTGATCTTAGGGCATTTAATTATTTTCTTGGTATCTCTAATGCTCGTCACTCTACAGGTTTATTTTTATATCACAGTGAAAGTCCGCTCTTAGCGTCCATGAGCTGTGGCTCACATGGTTAATTGTAATCCTCATTGCGACACAGTTGATATGGAGTCCAAACTGGGCGTACGGGGTTTTGGTTACTTCCTTCTAATATTTATACACATTAAGCAAAGGTTCTAACGTGATGCGTGCGCATTAGCTTCTTTAGTTACCTGTACATTACAAGGGTGCTGGCATCTGAGATAGTTTCCAAAATAAAATCACTATTTATTGAGTTGGGTGTTTTATGCAGCTTACATTATAGTATACGGTGGTCGTTTACAAAGTATGACATTGCTTTTGTCTGGTGCGTGTTTAATATCCTTTGCTGTGCTTGGCCTATACTGATAATTTGGCAGGAGGGATCTTTCTACTGGCCATAGTTTTGTTTTTGTTAGTCCTGGCTCGAAGTGAGGGGAGAGTTGCTGTATTTTTTGGAGACAATGAAGCTATACTTTAGTGGTGAGCTAAGGGATTTGAAATTACAGTATGAGTGTATGTTTGTAACTGAGATGAGTATCGGCCTTATGTGCATCCAATGGGTGTGAAAGAGGTATTATGCTACTTTGTATATTACTTCAGTCGGTGGGGTTATGGAAAGTAGAAAGAAGCGGTGTGACACATAAGTAGTTTCCACAGCATAGCACAGAAGCTGTGTGTCAATAAGTTTGAGATGTTCATCAACTATTCAAGCCACAATTAAATGTTGACGCAATTGTATATCTACTACTGTATCTACTACTATATGGTATGGAATATTATGTTTAGTTTTTTTATATAAATCGAGCTTTACCCAATATGATAGTTCGTTTGTCTTTGGCAGTCTTCTTTTGGCTTCATAGTAGAAAACATTGTTACTACAAAACAAGTGTTATAGAAATTTTTATTTCGCCAAAGTGTTCTAAAATGAGCAAGAGAAATCGGCTCTGTACTAATGCACAATGGAGCAAGTGTTTCAAACGTACATCCATTAGGTCGATACCTACATAAACCCAAATCAAACGATGGACAATCCTAGTTATAATTGTATCTATTCTAGTTTCTACTTTAAAAATAGGATTTTAGTTGATTATGTATTTTATTATCTAATATCCAACAAGTGGCACTACCATTATTGTATTAATCAAAATAGTTACATTAGAGAGGTTGCTCGCGCCTCCACTGCAGGACGGTATGGGCGTCGTTATCAGTTAGCTGAAGACCTTGGCTGGAACATAACCATTTTCACAACCCCCCAAAAGGGGCTTGGACGGAATAGTGTAGTGGGTGTGACGTCATTACTCTACATCACAAAGATACAAACACCGAACCTCTAAGGGTAAGTTTAAAATTCAACATCGGTTGACATAAAGGAAACTAGTTCAAGTTTTACATTCTGGTTCATAGAATAATATGCGGAAGCGATATTAAAAGTTTAGTTAACAACGGTTTGTTTACTTGGTAGCATAAAATAATTCTTGAAACGGCCCCAATGCAAGGCAACACAATAAGCAAGCAAAAGAATCCACAAACTAAGCATGCGAAAACACATGCCATAACGTTCACACATTAAAGTATGGTGAATACGTTTGTTTGGAATTAGTCATAAGACAGGACACAAGTTCACAGTACGCACGTGGACAGTTCATAACAGATACCATTCCCCCTAAACAAATATTTATGTTGCGCTAAACTATGACACTGAGGCTCACTTTCGCATACGCAAAATATTCCAAAAAGAAATTCATTGCCTAGCGGTATTGCCAAGATCACTAGTGAAATCGCATGGTATACATCCGTTTGTTGTGTCACCGAATCTAGTCAGAGCGAACTTAGACTAGGGGTAATTCGTCCAATAGATGTATTTACACCTTCGTGCATCACTCAAACGGTCCTTGGTCAGAATTAACGGTTCTGATAGTTAGGGCCATTAGTGGTCTAGTACACTTAGGTAACACGTAATTAGGAAAAGAGTAAAGTAAACTGCTGTCTATAGTTAAAAAAAGCAATGTTTCTCACCCAATCCTAGTTTAAGTAATAGGACTTGTAAACGTGGGGCTATGAATCACTTTAGCAAAAGGTGAGATAAATATCAATGCAGAGATATAATGCAAGAGGTCTACTTGCGACCCACATCAATGACCGAAAGGTATACGAAACTTGAACGAATCGTTATAAGAGAAAACAGTCATCTATGAGTGTTTGTGCTTTCAACTCTAATTAACAAAGTGATAAATAGAATTATAGCTTTTTTTTCATTAAGTTTTGGGATTAAGCCAACAATTACCATTTTTTAGTAGGATTCTATTTAGGAAGAGTTTTTAGTTTTGGGACGTTCATAAAACCGTCCCCTATATTTGCTTACCTCCATCATTTCCTTAAACCCATTAGATCGGTCGTAACTTTAACTTCCATGCCTATCTTGCTAAAATTCACCAAACTTACTATTTTTAGTAACCTTAACGTTTTTCCTAAAATATGTTAACGATGTTTTTAAATGATACTAATCGATATATATGTGATACTATATGTTTCGCTAGTGTTTTAAAAGCTCAAAATATCCCGAAAGTGTCTGAAAACTCATTTTACTATTCACATCAGCACCTATGTAAATTATTTTTCCGAAAAATGTTTCTAGTTCACTCTTGGTTATAACAGGCGTTTTAGTCGATCTTTAGTGTACAATACATAAAAATCTATTTACTCGAAACGAGCTCTCAAAAAAATTCCTTTACGCCTAATGAAAACATTCCTAAGTCGTCCAAAACCTCAAAACAATTTTGGATCAGCAACTATGTATTTCCCAAACGCTTCCAAAAATCACACCAAACTTCACAATAGCATTAGTATAGGCTCTAATTTCTATCCCAATAATCCACCCCACACCCCTATAACGAACCTAATCCTTCATATTTATAGTTGCAACTCACTTTTCACACTCACAACAGAACATAAAGTCAAACACATATTACTTTAATTCTTTATAAAAGATGAAAGATATTATTTTATTTCTTATTTGACAATCCAAACAAACACCTAGGAATATAGATTATGCAGGACATAAAAATATGAGATAAAAGTAGACCTGAATGTATACGTTTCAAGCTAGCTTACAAATATAACGAACAAGCTACGAAAACAAGAATCTGAAGATAACAAGACTTAGATCTTGAAAAACTCCAAAAAATAACCAAACCCCTAATTTGTAGATCTTGGAGTAAACCCTTCAAATCAATGAAACCAATACTTCAAACCACCATAGATGCCCTTAGAAAAATGAACTAGAATACTTGGATCTCTGCGAAAAATCAGGATATAGAAACCCAAAAAGGGTGTTAGTTTGTCGTGAGTAAGGAGATGCAAATTTTGAGGTATGAAATGAAAGTGAAACCTATGTTGTCGATATGCTTCCAATTTTTATAGGGCAAGCTTTAGGGTTTTGAGCATTGTCTTAGATTATCAAGTGACCAACCAAACAAAGGTTTGTGCTGGTGTCGGCAAAAGGGCGAAGCCACAAGGCGACATCGGTTAATTTTTGGACCAGTAAGTATAACACCTCTTGGTTTGAATTACCTAAGTCAGCTTTGAAACGTGTGTAAGTAAACGTTTCTTTCATGGATCTAGGATGGATAAGAGAGCATGAGATGGCTCCCTCATTGCCACTTCTCATTCACATGATTGGTATTTCAAAAAAATCGCCTTTGATATAATTTCCAAGCTTATCGTTTGTTTTTGGTCTGGATTTAGGAATACCAAATTTATAAGAGGGTGGGGGGGGGGGGGGGGGGGTCAACACACTAATGGGTCATGACAAAAAAAAATTTGAATTTGGACTTATCACACGAGCTGAACGATAAAATAAATTATACACGAAAAAAATTTGGGTTTTCGGGTTCCGTTAGATCAAAACGCTGAAAATCCAGTAAATTATGACGCTAACCAATAAAAATAAGTATCGGAGAGAGATTGTAACAACACGACAACACTTAGAAAAGAAAAAATAATGCATTATAATTGCAAGACTATAACCAGGTTCTTCAATGTAAGCTTGTCATCAATCTAGATTTCATCCAACGGAATAGCTAGGGGTTCGTCGGAGAAACACTTCTTTAGATTGGAAACATGAAAAGTACTATGAACCTGACTTAGTTGCTCTGGGAGGTCAAGTTGATATGCAACCGTTCCCACTTTAGGAAGGATTTTGAATGGTCCAATATAACAAGGATTTAGCTTCCACATTTGTCGAAACGTATCACACCTTTCGATGGCGATACTTTCAACATAACCTTATCTCTAGCTTGAAATTCTAATGGCTTATGTCTCCTATTGGCGTAGCTCTTTTGTCTATCATGAGCTGCTTGAATACGCTTCTTGATTTGTATGATCTTTTCTGTGGTTTCATGAATAATTTCAGGGCCAGTAAGCTGAGCATCTCCAACCTCAGTCCAACAAACAGGCGATCAACATTTTTGGTCGTACAGTGCTTCAAGCGGTTCAGCTTTGATACTCGTACGGTAACTGTTGTTGTAGGAAAACTCCACCAAAGGTAGGTGTCTATTCCAACCTTTCCTAAAATCAATCACACAAGCACGCAGCATGTCCTCCAAGGTTTGGATGGTTTTCTCACTCTGACCATCCGTCTGCGGGTGATAAGCCGTACTCATATCCAATTGAGTACCTAAAGCTTTGTTCAATGATTGCTAGAAATGAGATGTAAACTTACTATCTCGATCAGAAATAATCGAAATTGACACACCATATCTTGAGACTACTTCCTTCAAGTATTGTCTCGTCAACTTTTCCATCGAGTCGGTTTCCTTCATTGGTAAGAAATGAGCAGATTTTGTGAGTCGGTCAACAATTACCCAAATTGAATCTTGACCCGTCGACGTCTTTGGCAACTTTATAACGAAATCCATTTTAATGTTCTCCCACTTCCATATTGGGATCATAGGTTGAACCAACAAACCGGATGGTTTTTGGCATTCGGCCTTAACTTTTGAATAAGTCAGACACTTACAGACGTAGGTGGCAATCTCAGCTTTCATATTTAGCCACCAATACAGTTTCTTCAAGTTTTGGTACATCTTGTCCGATCCAGGATGGATCGAATACTTTGACTTATGCGACTCGTGCATAATCAGAGTCCTCAAGTCACCAAAATAGGGTATCCAACTTCTATTGCTCAAACATACCGTTCCATCAGTACGGGGCTCCAAATTCTTAATCATACCACCCAAATCTTCAGTTCCATAATTCTTTTCCTTTCTCGCCTCAACTTGAGCGTTTAAAATTTGCACAAGAAGGTTCAGACCAGTCATCAAAACCAAGGCTCGAACTCGTAGTGGCTTATTCTGTTCTTTCAGCTCAAGGCATCCGCCACCACGTTCGCATTTCCTGGATGATAACGAATTTCACAGTCGTAGTCACTCAACAATTCCAACCATCTACGTTGTCTCATGTTCAATTCTTTCTGATCAAGAATATGTTGCAAGCTCTTATGATCAGTGAACACAACGCAATTCGTGCCGTACAAATAATGTCTCCACATTTTGAGAGCAAACACCACCACTCTAAGTTCTAAGTCATGTGTAGTGTAATTCTTCTCGTGAATCTTGAGTTTGCGTGATGCATAGGCTATGACTTTTTCCTTTTGCATTAGAACCGCGCCCAACCCTTTGCGAGAAGCATCACAGTAAACCATAAAGTTCTCAATACCTTCGGGTAAAGCCAAAATCGGTGCACTACATAATTTCTGCTTCAACAGCTGAAATACAGCTTTTGCCTTTTCAGTCCAATCAAACTTCATGCTCTTCTGAGTCTACTTCGTCATAGGTTTGGCAATTTTTAAGAATCGTCGATAATAGCCGGCAAGACCTAAAAATTGAGGAATTTCTGTCGGAGTCTTGGGCGATGCCCAATCCATGATTAACTCAATCCTAGCCGGGTCTACGTAAATGCCTTCACTATCAATCATGTGACCGAGAAATTGTACCTTCGACAGCCAAAATCCACACTTTGAAAACTTGGCGTACAATTCTTCCTTCTTAAGCAACTCTAAAATTAACTTAAGATATTCTACATGCTCTTCCTTGCTCTTGGAGTAGATCAAGATGTCATCAAGAAAAACGATCACGTATTTATCTAAATAAGGTTTTCACACCCGATGCATCAAGTCCGTGAATACCGCCAGTGCGTTTGTTAGTCCAAAAGGCATTACTTGGAACTTGTAGTGGCCATAGCAAGTTCTAAACGCCATCTTTGGAATGTCCTCGTCACGAACTCTGAGTTGGTGATAACCAGACCTCAGGTCGATCTTCGAGTAAACACTTAATCCTTGCAACTAATCAAATAAGTCGTCGATTCTCGGAAGTGGATATCAATTCTTCATAGTCAGCTTGTTCAGTTCACGGTAATCGATACACATACGAAAAGATCCATCTTTCTTTTTGACAAACAAGACCGGGGCTCCCAGGGTGAGGAACTAGGTCTTATAAATCCTTTGTCAGAACGTTCTTGTAGTTGAGTAGACAATTCTTTCACTTTAGACGGTGTTAATCTATACGGGGTTCGTAGCACAGGAGCAGCACCTGGGACTAAGTCGATTTGGAATTCAACTTGTCGTGTTGGTGGTAATCCAGACAAATCTTTTGGAAAGACCTTCGGAAAGTCCCGTACAGTCGGCACATCCTCAAGTCGCTTCTCCCCCGACTTGTCTTTGGTTTCCTTCCTCATAACTTATGCTAGAAAAATTGGGCAACCTTTCTTAATATATTTCCGAGTCTTAGTGCATGATATAATGCTCAATTTTGACTTCTTTCCTTTGCCATTTTTATCACCTTGAACTATCAAAACTTCATTTCCATAGGGAATCAGCATAATCTTTTCATCACACACGATCACCGCATGATGGTTCGCTAACCAATCCATGCCGATGATGACGTCAAAACTACCAAGTTCTACTAGCATTAGGTCAATATTGAATAGGTGACTTAATAATCCTAACGTACAGCCTCTAAGTATAGTATTAGTTTCAAAAATTCTTTTGTCGACTAATTCGACAGCATAGCTAACGTCTAAAGTATCGAGGATTATATCAAGTAAGGTACTAAAAGTAGTCGACACAAAACTTCGATCGGCACCCGAATCATATAATATAGAAGCATAATGGTTGTTGAGAAGAAACATACCTGTAACGACGTTGTAATCGAGGTTAGCGTCTCCTCCACCTAGCACATATGCTTTTCCTCTTCCTTCACCAATCCCATTCTTGTTTCCAGTTTTGTTTCCACGGTTTTAATCTTTTAGCTTTAGGCAATCACTACTGTAGTGTCCTTGCTTCCTACACTCGTAACAAGTTACAACCCTCTGATTCACTACTTGACCCCTCTGAGTAGAAGTAGTGGAATTTGTGGCCTTACAGTCCCGGGTCTAATGCCCAACCTTGTTACACTTCCCACGTCTCATAGTGCATGGCCCTTCATGATGAAATTTACACTTGTTGTAGAGAGGTAGTGGTCCATTATACACTCTCCTTTCATTGTTGCCATCCATGTAGGCTCTTGCCACATTCTGTCCTCCAACATTCTGTCTTTTGAATGGTAGTTGCTGTCCACGGTTGTCCTTCTGGCTGTTATCGAACTTTCTTTTGTTCTTAGCTTTTTTTACAGCATAACCCTTCAACTTTTGGTCCATTAAGTTGTTAGCAATCCGAACAGCATCTTGTAGTCTTGTAGGTTCTACAGCAATCACATTTCCCTGGATATTATCCAGGAGACCTCCAATAAACTTCTTAACTCGATCCTCCTCCTCAGGAACCATCTTGGTACACAACATGGTAAGCTCTTGGAATCTTTGAGTATACGCAGCCAAATCGTTGTTCTTCACGGTCAAATTCCACAGTTCAGATTCCATCTTTTGAATTTCATAACTTGGACAGTACACTTCAGCCATTAACTACATGAGCTCTCTCCATGACATGGCAAATGCAACATAAGTTCCAATAGTCCTCTTATGTAAGTTCCACCAAGTTAGTGCACTGTTTAACAGTGTGCAAGTAGCATACTTGACCTGGTATTTCTCTGGACAATTGCTGATGTGGAATATTGTTTCCATCTTCTCAAACCACCTTATCAACCCGACAACTCCTTCCGTTCCCTTGAAGTTGAGTGGTTGACACTTTATGAAATCCTGGTAAGTACATTCTCGAGCAACATGCCTAGCACCTCTATCATTCTCATTTGGATTTCCATTTCCATAATTTCCATTTCCACAATTTCCATTTCCACCATTTCTATTATCTCCGTCACTATCGTTTTGGCTTTGGCTTTCAGCCTCGAGAGCATTGGCAGCACGGGTTGCCTCATAAGCAACCAACGCTTCTTATACTCTTCGGTTAACGAGTTCTTCGATTGCCTCTGGGGTCATACCAGAACGAGTGATAGTCATTGTTCTACCTCACAAGATATAACACACGGTGAGATTCGATATGATATATAGCTACTATAAATGGTAAATAAGATTTATAAAGGAAAATACAATAGATCATGTTTTGTCAGAACAAGAAAATAATCAATAAAGATGAATACGCGAGAGAATCAAAACAAGATTTTCATATCATAACAAAGCTTCATAGTTGGTTACAATCAATCCTATAACAAGGATACTTGATTTACAACATTTCTATTATTAACATCTAGACCTAGCCATCAGTCTACTATACTACTTAACCATGATACTACCTAACTAACGGCGAAATCCTAAACGTCTATCAACAAGTAACTCCAACCTCCTAAGTCTCCTCTAAGTATCATCATGATCCCTACGAACCTAACGAAACTCCTCATGAGAAAGTGCCATGTGACGACGAAGACTGTCGACACGATCTCTCTCTACACACAACAAAGCTCGAACCCTCAAGTTCTCCCATCCTAGACTCCTAACCCTATCAGCTAAACCAGCTCTCTCTCTACTAGCCTCCAACTATCTCTAAGTAGTCTTAAACTCTGTAATCCTATCAAGAGGAACCTTATACATATAATGAGACATATCATAAAGAGTACCCTCAAGATCAGGAGCATCTCCTCCAGTGGGATCAGAAATATCACCAGTAGCCAAAGGATCTACAACGATCTCCATTGTGCCTCTCGCATTGGCCTCTACCTCAAACTCCTCCTCGTCCTCCCTAATATCACTAGTAGCAACCTCAACACCCAAATCTATACCATCCTTAGTAGGAGCTCTAACTCTATCACTAATACCCAAATCCGTAATAGTCTCTACATCAACAGTACCCATCTCCATATGTTCCTCTCCACTAACTTCAAATGAGTATGAATCTCTAAACCTATTCCTCTCCACTAACTTTAGGAGTAGATGATGGTACCAAAGTAGCAGGGGGTCTGCATCTCTTACGAGATGGTCCATCAGAAGGTAAAGATGAATCCAAAGACCTTTTAGAAGATGAATCTAGGGATGACTCTGATGTCGTAGGTGGGTAAAGAGTAAACAATGGTGCAGACCTCCAACGCATAAAAGCCTTACTATATCGTAGAGTCCTAACCGGAGGATCAACCAATCTAGGTGATACAACCCTAGTCAATGGTCCTGTATGAGACTGACCTGATGAATGAACTGATGATGAATCTGATAATGAATCTGAAGATGAACCTGAAGAAATATCTGATGAAGAGTCCAAAGATGAACTAGAAGAAAATGAGTCTGAAGTAAAATCTGGTGAAGAATGACGATCCAAAGAACGATGAGATACCCGTCTCTATGCAAGTCTACGAGCAGGAAAAGGTTTAACTCTCTTCCTCGCAGTCAACAACTTACGCGGCCTATTAGGGTGGGTACGATAAGGTCGACCGAAGGGAATAGCCTCACCTAGTTGGACAAGAATTGCTGGCCATTGATGAATCCCGGGCGGAGCAACAACAGGTGCAAGTGGAAACTCAGATGATGGTGTAAGAGACTCATGCCTCTCGGGTCTCTGCTCAACAGGCTCAGACTCACGGTCCACCTCCGAGTCATTAGTACATAAGAAGGGTGAAACCAATGGAAACTCTGGTGCTACAGTTAATGAATCCTCTGATGGATCAAAATCAAAAAAAGATGAATAATCCACCAAATCAAGCACTCATGTAGGTGAGATAACAGAAACTGATCCCACCTCCAAGGCAACTATCTGATCAACAGGTGCAATAGGAGCCTCAGGGATAATTAGGATAATAGCAGGAATAGTGCCAAAGCGAATCACTCGTGGGGCATGAGAACCCACACTCTCCTCGAACAGCTGCCATGACCTTCACAAACAATAGTTTATATAAATCCCCTTAATATCAAACAATGCAAAGTGCAAGCAATGCCGAGAAATAAAGTATGATGTAAAATATGATATGGCAAAATTATGTATAAAGTAATTATGGTAATATGATATATACTTTGCACTTATGTGTATATATATATATATATACATATATATGTATAATATGTATAATGTAATAGATACAATATATAAATATATATATAATATATGTATACATAATGCAAATATACATAAGTTATTAAATACATATATAAAAATAAATAATAAGTAATGATGTATATATGCATATGTATACATACTATATAAATAATTAAATATATAATATATATTATTATATAGATATATACTATATAAATAAATAGCATATGCATATATATACAAAAAAAATATTATACATATGCAAATATAGCATATAATACATATATCATATAATATAATTACATATATATATATATATTATATAAAATATAGATATTTAAAATATATATAATACAAACTAAATATCACAACTACACTCTATATATGTATAATTATATAAACAAATACATACTATATATATATATATATTATATATAATTAAATATATATATAATATATAAATATATACTATATGTAGATATAAGATATATGTAATATATGTAAACCTCCTTGAAACCAATGGTAACTCAGTGCTAACATGTAATGACTCCTCCGATGGATCAAAATCCAAAGAAATGAAAAACCACCAAATCAAGCACATCCTGTAGGTGAGATAACAAAACTGCTACTTCCTATTCATTCAGGGCAACACTCGATCACAAGTATGACACTTTGTGTCTATACTTTGCTTATTTATTGCATGTAGAATTCTCTTTATAGACGCCATTGTGTTCTGATGATATCCTTTCTCGTTACGCCTCGCGTTTCCGCCTTGGCGGGGTGTGACATGTTCGAAGGTTGGATGAAAATGAATAAGCTATTTCCGAAATCAAGGGAGCTAACATATGTTGAATTTTTGACAAAGTTTATCTGGAACGCGCCAAAAAGAATATGGACGTGGTATGTGCTTAATTACACATACCACTTTCCATTAAAAGCGGACTTAAAAGACTAAAAACGTACCAAAAATACATTGTATTTGTATGTTTGCATTTGTATTGTGCAGGAACGGATATTCAAGAAAAGGAAAAAAAGAAAGCCAAAAGCAAACAAAACCGAGCACGGAGTGGAAAATACCAAGTCAAGTCAAAGTCAAAAGTCATCCACATAAAGATAATACAACTTGAGGGACCAAAACTGCCAAACCGCAAGTTGTATTACAAAAGAAAAAGACAAGGTTCAAAAATTGCAAACCAAGCAAAGATTGCATTCAAGTTATACAACTTGAGGGGACCAAAGCTGCCTACTTCCCAAAAAGCCATCTTTCCCGCCCCAAAAACCCAGGTACAACTTGGATGTCTTCCCATACCTTCTACCCTGCAAAACCACTCGACACCCTAGCCAAAATCATTTCATCCACCCTACTATTTCCCCCCAGCTGTATAAAGTCCATGTTGGCAATCCCTCTCCATTCCCAAAGCATTTTCGATGGCTGAGATTGTCTCCAAAGAAGCACAAAAGAAATTGAAGGCTGGGATTTGCTTTAAAAGTCCCCTCACACAACAAGCACACTTAGTTTTTACTCTCTCCAAAGAAGCACAAGCTGCAAATGCAAGAGATAAAAACTTCGGCTATAAATAGAGCCTTTTGTAAGCCTTTGAGGCATGTTAGTTTATGTTAATTTTTAGTTTTTAATCCTAGCTTAATTTTTAAGTCATTTACAGCTTTTACTTTCAGCTTTGTAACACTTTCAAGTTTTTAATGCAATTTGAGTTTTAAGTCAATTTTACAAGTCCAAGTGCTCAGTTTCTGAACTGTGTTGTTTTGTGTTCAAAAAGTCATCAGTACAGCTTACTTATAAGCTGTTTCCATTAAGTCAAGATAAAAAGTTAAATAGTTAAGAGTAAAATTACAAAAATCACTCTCAAATATACCTCAGCTTACTTTATGGATGATAAGCCAGTTCTGGATGGGCTTATGGACTCTCACTAGCTTGTTTTCTACAAGCTAGAGCTTGTAGATTCTTGATTTAGCCCTGTTTTGAGCAAGGGTGTTGTAAGTCTCTTTTTTTCTTGTTTTCCTTATTTACTACAGAACTGCTTATAGTGTTTATCTTGCTGAGTTGTTAGTGTAAAAGTAGTTTGTGTAACTTTCTTAGTTAGTACTGCTAGTTCATTTGATAAAACTGCTAGTTATAAGTTAACACTGCTAGGCCATTTCAGCTTATTTAAGTGCTTATTCTTGATTGAAATTTGCTTAAAAGTGTTTTAATTTGTTATTTGATAATCTGTTTTTAACCAGGATTAAAAGAAAAATGATTTTTGCAAACTTTCAGGGGTATTTTCAACTAGCAGTACTAACTTAGAGTTAGTACTGCTAGTTCACTTTTGGACAGTACTAACTTAAAGCTACCAGTACTAACTCCAAGTTAGTACTGTTAGTACTGGTAGTTCAATTTAGCTCATCAGCTTATTATTTCAGCTTGTTTAAGATTTCTTTAGCTTTTTAAAGTAGATTAAGCCTATTTTAGTTTACTGTCTTCAGTAGAATTTATTTGCCTTTTCAAAATAACTTTAAGAGTTTATCAGTTTTAGTTTTCTAGCCTATTTATCATTATAGTCTATTCTAGTTGCTTATTCCTTTTATAAAGTGCTTATTAAGGTTAGGTGAATATATGTTTTAGCTTATTTGCTTATTTATTATTTAACCGTGTTTTGTTAAGGCTAACAGTACTAACCTTAAGCTTAGCAGTACTAACTTAAGCCTAGCAGTACTAACTCTAAGTTAGTACTGGTAGTTAATACTGTTAGTACTGCTGTTGTCAGTACTGTTGTGTTATTTTGTTTAATTTAGCTTAATTGCTTTTTATTTGCTTATTTAGAGTTAGTTTAGCTTATTTGATTTGTCTTAAGCTTATTTGAGCTTATTTGTGTCTTAGTGTAAAAGTTTTAAGTGTTTTTGCCATTCCTAGCTTTTATGCTTGTTCTAGCTTATGTTCCTTAATTATCTTCTTGTTCAATTGCTTATTAGGTTTAGTATCCAATCAATATCAATCATTCCTTGTCATATTCAAACATCAATCATCAATCGTCTCTCGATTTTCCATTTTAGCCTCGTTGGGACATAACGACCCGGGAACACTCTATACTGCTTCCGGTTTCATTGGTCTCGCGGATCCTGTTCCTTGTTGTGTATTTATATTTATATTTACTTATTGATAACCAAAAAGAGGGGTAAGTTTTCGCGAGTCAAATTTTGGCGCCGCTGCCGGGGAGGCTGAAAACGATTATCGTTACATTTGAAAATTTGTGTTTGAATTTGTGAATATTTTCTTTTACAAAAAAAATAACAAATATATATATATATATATATATATATATAAAAAGTACAAAAATATTTTTCATTTTCTTTTATTAGTATAATTATCATATAAAAACAAAAGAAAAACCAAAAATATAAAAACATTTTCCATAAAAAGAAATAAAATTCACAAATTGGTAAAAATACCAAAATATAATATTCTCAATTGAGGTATTATCATAATAACTTCCGGTGAACTTGTTGGTTCCCAACTCGAACAAAAGATTTAAAACTTGCCATTTGTGTCCCTTACGACGTACGGCTCACCTTGAAAAGTTAAACAAGCTATAAAGTGGGTATAAGGAGGGTTGTTCCAAGGAACTACGACCCGAAAGGAGAAATAAGCTTCGCGCTATTCCTACTCCTCCGCTCACCTGTGCGTTTATCATTTTGAGAGCTACCGTGAAGTAGGTAGACTATTTGGGTTCAAGTTGTCTAGTTTTAGGTTCCTGTCCGTTTAAAATAGATTGTGAATAAACTGAAAAACCAAAAATACTCTTCTTGTTCTCTATTTTAGTGCATGCGCACTCGTTCTCAAGCTCGTCGTGTACGACAACAACAACAACAACAACAAGTTCCTCCGAATTTTATTGAACCTCCCAAAGATACGATGGCTGATAATCGAACTATGGCAGAATTGCTCCAGGCTCCCACTGAGGGATACGAGGACGCAATTGTTGTTCCTGACATCGCAGCAGCAAATTTTGAGATCAAGCATGGGTTGCTAACTCTTGTCCAGAACAAGCAGTTATTCGGACATGACAAAGAGGACCCACATACCCACATCCGTTACTTCAATAAAATCACCTCTACTTTGAGATATCCTAATGTCCCGACCACATCAATTAAGTTGATGCTTTTTCCTTTCTCTCTCGAGGGGGCAGCCCGGATATGGCTTGAGAAAGAACCCCCTCGATCAATTCAGACATGGGATGACCTCATTGCTAAATTCATAAATCAGTTTTTCCCACCTTCTAAAACGAAAAATCTTAGGAACGAAATTACCAATTTCAAACAAAGATTTAATGAGTCGTTTAGTGAGGCTTGGGATCGATTCAAAGATCTTCTCCGAGCATGTCCACATCATGGATTCTCGGAGCTTCACCAACTTGATACATTTTACAATGCCTTAAATGTTAATGATCAAGACTCTTTGAACTCCGCCGCAGGTGGTAACTTTTTGGACAAAAGGCCCGCTGATTGCTCAAGCATCATCGAGAGCAAGTCCAAAGTTCGTCACTCCCGAAGCAAAGCCATTGTTGCTAAAGTGAGTACGAGCGCTTCCACCTCCGGTGTATCTCCCGATGTTGCTGAATTGAAAGATATGGTTAGAGCTCTACTTCTCGACAAGCAGACATCTCCAGTTCCAGCTCCCGCTCCCGTAAAAGCGGTTGAGCAAAGTTGTGTTACCTGCGGTGGTGCCCACTCATATCGTAATTGTCCGGCTACCGATAGCAACAATTACCGAGATAACATCCAAGAATACGTCTCGCAAGCAGCCGCAGCAAATTTCAACCAAGGAAATTCCGGTTACCGTCCGCCACCGATGGCAAACCAAATCAGACCACCCGGTTTTCCTCCCATGCAACACAACACAAAGTAAAGTCTATCAAAACCCAAAACGCGATAAACGTTCTCGGATTACCTGGTCAAATTTAAACGAACCAACTCACGTCTACCAACTCACTGAATTGTAACCTAATGATCTATTAATTTTTCCCCTTCCCAGCTTTAGTCGTCAACCACAAACATGCCAAGACCAAACATACAGTTAATTTCCGCGCTTTTGAAAAATCACAACACAAAATCACAACAAACCAACAGAACCGCTAGGAGTACAAATGCCTACAACATAACACTATGAGTAAGAAGTGGTGTCCAAATCCAAACGTCCCCTAAAAGGTTCAACAACAAGCCCCAAATTTTACAACCCCTCAGCTATAAATCAACAACTCCACTTACAAAGCTCCTCCAACCTTCGGAATCGGAGAGTAGAACAAAAAACTCTTGATTTTGACATAATGCAACTGATCAGCCGGCTAATGATGCGGTTTAAATGCAAAACACAAAATCCACATAAATCTCCAGAACACTATAGACCCGACCATTGCACGCATAAACAAAACGTTAATCTTCTAACAACAAAAAAAGCATCTATAGCTTCAAGTTCTCGGGTTCTCTCCTACCACCCATGCAAAACCCGAAGGTGAATTGAAACACATCACCAACCAAAAGACGGATGTTTCATATGCATAGGACCTCAAACTTCCCCCACCGCCGGTGGAGGAAGTTGAAATCGAGGTGACAAAGGACGCCGTGCACTCATGATCCTAACGAACAGCACCCCAAAGACTATCCAACCTCCCAATAGTCCAAAGTTGATGAACCAGTTGTCAAGCGCCTAGAACCAAAACCGACTTACCATATCCATCAGTGTAAACCAAGGAGAAAATCCAGAAAAGGACGACCATATAGCTCTGAAATTCGTATAAGTCAAATGGAAATTCCACTCCTTACTTTAGGATTTCATTTTAGAATACTCAGGAGTATTACATCAACAATCGCGAGAAATATCACTACCTTTACATATGACAATCAATTTCTTTAGCATAGAAAAATCGCAGTAGCTAAACACAAAGGATCATTAAACATAAACTATCACTCCCCCATTATTAAGCTGCGTACCTCTAGTGCTAACTGCAGTCCTCATCGATGTTGCACAAAATAAGACACTACAGGCAGCTCTGATTCGAAATGATTGACATTGGTTAACATTCGATGTTTACCATATGAAGTATCGAATATGCTCTATCGTTGTACATGTATGTCACGTTCAACGGATGAAGTCCGATCTGCTATCATTTGTACATAATGTTTACCCGAATGAGTCAGATCAATGTTTAATCATAGATGTTCAACTATGAGTCGATATGTTATCTTTTACCATTAGAGTTGTACAAACGCAACCTGATTTTCGAATAGTGCAATGTTGTACATTAGACATCAACGGAGTGATATGATATGATATCGATTGTACTAATATAAACAAATGTTCTACCATCATGAAGCTACCGATATTCTAAATGTTTGTACCAGGTTATGATGTATAAAACTGAATAGATTTCCGAGATTGTCTATGGTTTTTATCTACAAATAGACTGTTCAAATGAATCACAGTATTTAGTGCGCTATGTTAACCGTATGAACTATTAAATAAGGTTCAAAGCCACGGATATATCCAAGATGCAAAGGTTAAGACATTAGATGTTTACTAGAAAGGTCATATACTATCGTTGTAACATTAACGTTCACAAAACTGATGCAGTCTCGATTGCAAATCGTTGTACATTATATTGTTACCGGTATGATTCGAGATTGTAATGTTATACATTATATGTTACAACATCTAATGATATCGATAAGTAATCGATTGTACATTATGCGAAAGTTCAATTGAATGAGTCAATATGCTATCGTTGTACATTAGACTGTTCATCTAACGTGGATAGATCCAATATGGTTACCACGTTGGTCTATCATAGATATTCAACGGATGGTGTCCGAGTAATTCTATGGTTGAACAATAGATGTTTAACGGACTAGTCGAGATGCAATTGTTACTTACATTTAGATTTTCAACAATTAAAGTCGTATGGTTATCATTGAACATTATATGTTCAACTTTAATAATCACGAAGCTATCATAGAGAAATTCACCTTAATTTTTACCAGACTTTCCGATTATTTTATCGTTGTACATTATAATACGAGTTCATTGAGCGGGGGGGGGCGTGGTGGAGTGGAGTTGGGAGGATCGAGTGAGTGATATCTTGTACATTAGTTATGTTACTGGAGTGGAGGTGCGGAATCGAGTGGTGTGTTACATTAAGTTCAACTAATGAGTCGATATGTTATCGTTATACATTAGATGTTCAACGGATGAGTCGATATGCTATCATTGTACATTAGACGTTCAACGAATGAGTTGATATGTTATCGTTGTACATTAGATGTTCAACGGATAAGTCAAGATGATATGGTTGTACATTTAAGATGATATTCTTATTACGATGAGTCAAGATTGCTAAATGTGTTAAATAACATTAGATGTTCAACGGATGAGTCAATATGTTATCGTTGTACATTCAATGTTTAACGGATGAGTCGAGATGCTATTGTTATACATTAGATGTTTACCAGATAAGTCGATATGCTATCGCTGTACATTAGACGTTAAACGGATAAGTCGATATGCTATCAAATGACATTAATGTTACAGATGGTCAATATGGTTAATTGTTCTACATTTGAAGTTTCAACTAAATGATCCGATATGGATATCATTGTACCATTATATGTTCAAAAAAACAACGGATGAGTCAAAATGCTATCATTGTACATTAGAACTTTCACAACGGATGAGTTGATATGTTATCGTTGTACATTAGATGTTTAACGGATGAGTCGAGATGCTATGGTTGTACATTAGATGTTTAATGGATGAGTCGAGATGCTATGGTTATACATTAGATGTTCAACGGATGAGTCGATATGTTATCATTGTATATTAGATGTTCAACGGATGAGTCAAGATGCTATGGTTATACATTAGATGTTTACCAGAAGAGTTGATATGCTATCGTTGTACATTAGACGTTCAACGGATGAGTCGATATGCTATCGTTGTACATTAGATGTTTACCGGATCAGTCGAGATGCTATGGTTATACATTAGATGTTCAACTATTGAGTCGATATGTTATCGTTGTACATTAGATGTTCAATGGATGAGTCGATATATTATCGCTGTACATTAGACGTTCATCGGATGAGTCAATATGTTATCGTTGTACATTAGATGTTCAACGGATGAGTCGAGATGCTATGGTTGTACATTAGATGTTTAATGGATGAGTCGAGATGCTATGGTTATACATTAGATGTTCAACGGATAAGTTGATATGTTATCATTGTACATTAGATGTTCAACGGATAAGTCGATATGTTATCATTGTACATTAGATGTTCAACGGATAAGTCGAGATGCTATGGTTATACATTAGATGTTTACCAGATGAGTTGATATGCTATCATTATACATTAGACGTTCAACAGATGAGTCGATATGATATCGTTGTATATTAGATGTTTCCGAATGAGTCGAGATGCTATGGTTATACATTATATGTTCAACTAATGAGTCGATATGTTATCGTTGTACATTAGATGTTCAATGAATGAGTCGATATGTTATCGTTGTACATTAGACGTTCAATGGATGAGTCAATATGTTATTGTTGTACATTAGATGTTAAACGGATGAGTCGAGATGCTATGGTTATACATTAGATGTTTAACGGATGAGTTAAGATGTTATGGTTATACATTAGATGTTCAACGGATGAGTTGATATGTTATAGTTGTACATTAGATGTTCAACGGATGAGTTGAGATGCTATGGTTATACATTAGATGTTTACTAGATGAGTTGATATGCTATCGTTGTACATTTGACGTTCAACGGATGAGTCGATATGCTATCATTGTACATTAGATGTTTTCCAGATGAGTCTAGATGCTATGGTCATACATAAGATGTTCAACTAATGAGTCGATATGTTATCGTTGCACATTAGATGTTCAACGGATGAATCGATATGCTATCGTTGTACATTAGATGGTCAATAGATGAGTTAATATGTTATCGTTGTACATTAGATGTTCAACGGATGAGTCGAGATGCTATGGTTGTACATTAGATGTTTAACAGATGAGTCGAGGTGCTTTGGTTATACATTAGATGTTTAATGGATGAGTCGATATGTTATCGTTCTACATTAGATGTTCAACGGATGAGTCAAGATCCTATGATTATGTAATAGATGTTTACCAAATAAGTCGATATGCTATCGTTGTACATTAGACGTTCAACGGATGAGTCGATATGCTATCGTTGTACATTAGAGGTTTACCTGAGTCGAGATGCTATGGTTATACATTAGATGTTTAACTAATGAGTCGATATGTTATCGTTGTACATTAGAAGTTCAATGGATGAGTCAATATGCTATCGTTGTACATTAGACGTTCATCGGATGAGTTAATATGTTATCGTTGTACATTTGATGTTCAACGGATGAGTCGAGATGCTATGGTTATACATTAGATTTTTAACGGATGAGTCGAGATGCTATGGTTATACATTAGATGTTCAACGGATGAGTCGATATGTTATCGTTGTACATTAGATGTTCAACGGATAAGTCGAGATGTTATGGTTATACATTAGATGTTTACCAGTTGAGTCGATATGCTATCGTTGTACATTAGATGTTTAACGGATAAGTAGATATGCTATCGTTGTACATTAGATGTTTACCAGATGAGTCGAGATGCTATGGTTATACATTATATGTTCAACTAATGAGTCGATATGTTATCATTGTACATTAGATGTTCAACGGATGAGTCGATATGCTATCGTTGTACATTAGACGTTCAACGGATGAGTCGATATGCTATCGTTGTACATTAGATGTTTACCGGATGATAAGTCGTGAGATCTATGTTTCTCTCGGTACTTTTCAACGGTGTATGATGACCATATTCCATGATATGATCAAAAAACTATGGTAGTGTTTATGGATGATTTCTCGGTTTTTAGGGATAGTTTTGATTCATGCCTCTCTAATTTAGAAAAGATGCTAAAACTGTGTAAAGACACAAATTTAGTTCTTAATTGGGAGAAATGTCACTTTATGTGTAGAGAAGGGATTGTGTTAGGACATAAAATTTCAAAGTCGGGAATTGAGGTCGATCGTGCTAAAGTCGATGTTATCGCTAAGCTCCCTCATCCGACTACCGTAAAAGGTGTTAGGAGTTTCCTAGGTCATGCAGGTTTTTACCGTCGTTTTATCCAAGACTTTTCCAAAATAGCTAGACCAATGACTCACCTTCTTGAGAAGGAAACACCGTTTGTGTTTTCTAAGGATTGTATTGATGCTTTTCAGACCCTTAAAAAGAAGCTTACCGAAGCTCCAATCTTAGTTGTCCCGGATTGGAACCTACCTTTCGAACTCATGTGTGATGCAAGTGATTTCGCGATTGGTGCGGTTTTAGGACAACGAAGATCGAAGCACTTTCAGCCTATACATTACGCTAGTAAGACAATGACAGAAGCTCAAATTCATTACACTACCACGGAAAAGGAAATGCTTGCCGTTGTGTATGCTTTTGAAAAGTTTCGGCCATATCTTGTCTTATCTAAAAGCATAGTGTATACGGATCACTCGGCTTTAAAGTACCTTATGAACAAACAAGACGCTAAGCCGAGGTTGCTCCGGTGGGTTCTTCTCCTACAAGAATTTGATATCACCATCCGTGATAAAAAAGGAAGTGAGAACCTTGCGGCGGATCATTTATCTAGACTTGAGAATCCTCATAAGGATGTGTTAGAAAACAAAGACATAAATGAACATTTTCCTTTAGAAACTCTTGGTGCGTTAACTAGTGAGAGTACCCCATGGTTTGCGGACTATGCAAATTACCATGCGGGGAATTTTATCATCAAAGGAATGACGACTCAACAAAAGAAGAAATTTTTCAAGGACGTTAAACATTATTTCTGGGACGATCCCTATCTTTTTCGTATTTGTGCGGATCAAATCATTCGACGATGTGTGCATGGGCAAGAAGCTATTGATATCCTCAAAGTGTAACATTTCTCAATTTCAGGTCATTTTACGACTCCTATTATTAGTCACTATTTATTTTAGTCTGATACGCGTTTACTTTTAATTTTACTTTTGAGCTAAATCGCGTAGACTAGAAATAACCATTTAATGTAAACGGTCATCAAATAAATTAAGGTTTACATCAACCAAGTAAGAAATAATTATTAAGAAGATAATTATGTACTTTGCGTATTTTATTTTTATTGGTCACGTAAAAGGGTTACGTTTCGCAATAAAATACATTTGGACACACCCCAGAAATACCTAGACTTACCTAGACTCAAACCAATACCCACTTTTACTACCTTAACACAAAAATAAATCAATTTTGTGTATATAAACCACAAGGGGGCCGGTTATACACATATGCACACATAAACCAACTAGAAATCTTTCTTTTGATCTCCTAAGTACTTGTACATCTCCTAGTTAATTAAGATGTGTCCTTAATGTCTCCACAAATCTATTACACATTGGATAATAACCAATGAACCCTTCTTTTGCCCCTTAGGCAAACATACACAAATCCATAAGATTTGTATGATCTTAGGTAAATCTTGTACATCTTGCAAGTAATTAAAGATTGTACTTGTGTGGTTTAACATAACAAGGTGTAGTAACTAGAAAACTTCAAAAACCACCTCCTATGGCACAAATTTGGTTCGGTTTGGGTTATTTGTGAAACCAATAGAGTTAACTAGCTTCTTATCCTACAAATAACATTCACTAGCTTACTTAACACATTTCCAAACTCGCACACACACACAATACTAGAGCACTCATTCAAGGTCATAAGAAGGTACACGAGCCAAGAGTTGGCGTACATTGGGTTAATTTGATCGGGGATACGTTGGGTTAGCACTTTACTCGTTCCAATACGCGATTACGCCACTAGGACTCATTGTAAGTCACGTACAACTCTTATACGTATTCATATCATACATTTCTTTATTTGTTTTTCTAGTCTTGTGTCACGTTAGCATGTAAATAAACTCACTAACGCGAACCCATGCGTGATAACACACTTATACGTACTCCTATAATACTTGTGTGGTGCAAGAAACTAATAAAACGCATGTACAAAGGGATTTAACGACAACAATGACTTAAATGATTCGTCTACATGAAGGCTTGGGCACCAACGCGAACCTTTACCTATATACGCAAATATTAAATAATCTATGCGTAAACTTTTCTTGTAAACACGACATGAAGACTAAGGAATGTGTAAGCAACCTTATCTAGCAAGTGCATGTAGCGAACACGACCTTATGTATGCTAAATAAGCTCACATTTGGTTTACTAGCTCGTTAACGAGTCTTAAGAGATACTAGAACCCATAACGGGCCACTAATGGCTTAGTTGAACCCACACAGTCCACACTTAGGCCTAACAGCCGTTAGTTGGGGGCCCACGACTGATTAGTAAGCTCTTTGTAGTTTATTGAGTTAGTAAAGGAGCTTATAGAACTTATTTACTAGCAAAACATACAAGCTAGAGCCCTAATGGGCTACGAACGAAGCCCATTAAAACCAAACAGGCCCAACCGACCCAACTATGAGGCCCACGAAGTGGTAATAAGCTCTACGAGCTTATTAGGAGACTAATGAGCTTATAGCTACTAACATAGACCCTTGGTACGTTATAAAACCAACTCGAACTTTGATTAGGCTTATTAGCCCATTTCGTGAACCCACGAAACCCCGAAGCCACAAATAAGCTCCCACATCTTATTTATGAGCTTAAACAGCTGAAAAGGCTTGTTATAGACTTAAGAAGCTAATGGACCAAAATGAAATAAGCCCGAACCCCTAAAACCGTTATCGGGCTTGTATCGAGCCCAAACAGCCCAATAACGCGGCTTATTTGCTTATTTGATAAGCTGAACAGGGAACAGACCCTAATAAGCTATTTAAGAAAGGAAAATAAGTTGGAATCACTAAGAAACCTTAATGGACCTTGGTATTAAATCTCGGTAAAGGTTGTTGAGCCAACGAGCCCAATAAGCTCAAAATAAACTCAACCGAGCTTATTAATAAGCCAATTTCATTTGTGTAGTTTAGAAAGTTTAACAAGTTTAGAAAGTAAGTTAAAATGCTAAGAAAAACCTTTAATGTGTTTCGGGTTCGAGTTATTAGGCTCGTTAGCCCAATAAGCTCGAATAAGCTCCAATGTACTTTCCTGAGCTTATTGTCAGCTTAAGCAAACTTAAATAAGCTTAACGAATGCATTTGTGCTTTTTAAAACTTAACTGGACCCTTAGAACACTTAATGGACCTTAATGGGCCCTATAAGGCCCATTAAGCCAAAATAAACTCGTTAAAGCTTATTTATAAGTTGGGGCAGCTTATATGGCTTATTTGGACTTAATTAAACATAATGCCACTTGTTGGGGTTTAATTGGACTTAAAATGCGATTTTTGTAAAGTTAAGGGATCAGAAGAGTAAATTATAAACTAGAAGGGCTAAAACTGTCATTTATGGATTTTCATAAGTATAGGGCCTGTTTTGAACATCCTGAAAGATAAGGGGATGATATGAAACTATAAGGACCTAAATTACAACCTTGTAAAGTGGAAGGACTAAAAGTGTAATTATTGAAACTAAAGGGTTTAAAATGTAAATAAAGCATAATTATAAACCCAGGGGCTGTTTTAGAAATTATACAAAACCTAAGGGTATTTTATAAACAAAATTTATTTCATAATCACTTAACATATCGGACGAATTATATTCGGGTAATACCCGAGTTAACTTGCAATTTAATAAATGTGAATATTTATTAATGATATTTATGCATAGTCAAGAACGTGTGAAATCTTATACCTTCCTAAGAGCCATCAAACAATTTCAAATACATTAAACACGTACACCACCACACAAGTGATAACAGTATATATAGACTAGCAATTTATTATAGTTTATACATTGAGTCTTTAGCCTAAATTTGTAGACTAAGACTGGCCGTATTTACTTAGGTATTTGACGGTGTGATTCATTGCTTACTTGGATATCTAATATCGTTTCAGAGGACTAATTACTAAGGTGAGTTCATAGCCCCATGTTTTACAATTATTTAAATGATTTACATCCTTGGGGTGAGAACATGCTTGTTTTACAAATTGGACGCAAGTGTACATTTTATACAATGATTACGTGTTTGCCTAAGTAGCGATAACCCACTGAGCCCCTTTATCATGAACTGTCAATTACTGGATTGTGAGCGCGAATGTTATAGATAGATCTATTTGGGATTGACAATCCCCGTTCGGGTGATTAGCTATCACTGGGAACGAACGTATACCATGTCGGATTTGGGATGTTGCGGGTTAAAACATCATTCACGGGCATTCATTGGCAATATATTGCATTCATACATGTCGAGCTTCAGTGTCATGAGCTTAGGAAAACGTAATTACTTTTTATGATGTTTGCATGTGTTGTTAAATCATACACTTGAAAATCTTGTGGTCCTACTATTGATTTACATAAACCTATGAATTCACCAACTTTATGTTGACGTTTTAAGCATGTTTTCAGGTCAATAAGGCACGAGGTGCGATGATACATTGGAAGTCAATAATTGAAGAGTCAACACTTAAGATTTGGGGTCTCATTACATTATGGGGACAATTGTTATAAACCGGAATCTTTATTTATATTGTTGAACAATTTGAAGCCATGGGCTTATGTAACAAACAAGTATTTTGTTAATCCAATGTATCTTTTTCAAACGACTCGTTTAGTAGTCGTTCTTAGATCTTGTGTTGGTTATCCATGAAGTAACGCCCTCGGATATTCAACATTCCGCTGCGTACTCAGATTTAAGGGTGTTACAGATTGGTATCAGAGCCAAGGTTATAGAGAACCAGGTCAAAAGTTTTGTCTGGACTATAACCATTTTCAAACACTGTTTTCACCAATGGGATTTGCGAGGGACATACATGCATTACTTGTTTACATCTAGCACCTATATGCTTACATGACATGCATTGTTTTAGCATTAGTAGTTACTAAGTGCTTACATGATTGATGTACGAGTATATAAACTATATTACGTATATTACTATAAGTCCCTTATTAATTAACCTCATAGACATATCATACAGATATTCTTGTTATACGTAATACTTATATAAGTTATTTTTGCTTTTGCAGCAGTCATGTCTTCTGCTTCATCAGCTGTCACATACACTTCTGTCTACACCGACTCTGAGCCCGGCAGAGCCTTCTGGGGAGCCGATGATGAGGAGATATCTGAGGGAGGCATCCCACGAGTCATCATATTAGGATATGACGGACTCCCGATACAGCCAGTAGCCCCACCATCACCAGATTACATACCAGGCCCAGAGGATCCACAGACACCGCCAGTTCCTCAGGACGAGGATGAGCGTGAGCCTATGTTCGTACAGGCACATGATCCTGACTATGTGCCAGAGCCTATATACCCTGAGTATATACCATTGGAGGATGAGCATGAGTTTCCGGCTGAGGAGCAGCCATTACCTCCTGTTGATTCACCCACTGCTGAGTCACCCGGATATGTTACTGAGTCGGATCCCGAGGAGGATCCAGAGGAGTACGAGGATGATGAGACAGAGGATGGTCCGGTTGACTATCCTATGGACGGGGGAGATGATGGAGATGATGATGACGGTGATTCATCTAGGGATGACGCCAATGATGAGGATGAGGATGATGAGGACGAGGAGGAGGAGGAGGAGGAGGGGCACTTAGCTCCGGCCGACTCTGATATTGTTGTACCTATTGATGAGCCTGTTTTCCCATCTGAGGAAACAGAGCCTAGTATACCACCACCCTCCACTGACATTACTATTGGGGCTAGGATTACCGTCCGGCCTCAGACTTCCATATCCCTTCCACCAGAGGCAGAGGTCGAGAGACTTCTAGCCATGACTACTCCATCACCATCACCACCTATCTCACTATCACCACCCTCTGCAGGGGAGCGCCTTGCTAGGTGCATGGCCCCACCTGCACATTCATCACCTTTACTACCATCATCTGGGTGTCCAACCCAATTTCAGACACTCAGGATAGCGTCCACTCAAGCTCTCATTGATGCAGTTACTACCGCACTACCATCACCACCACTACCACCACTACTACCATCTCTATACATACCACCATCTGTTGACCATAAGGATGACATTCCCGAGTCTGAGCAGCCTCCCCGCAAGAGGTTGTGTTTGTCCACTCTAGGCTCCCGATATTAGGTTGGAGAGAGTTCTACTGCTAGACCTACTAGAGGTCGGGGGATAGATTATGGGTTTGTCAGCATGGTAGATGTTGAAGAGGGGCGACAGGGGATTAGAGATGTTGGGTACGGTATTAGGGATACTTAGGTAGATCCAGCAGAGGCAATGTCTGAGATAGCACTGGTGACCTTAGGAGAGGTCAATACTATGGTCACAGAGCTTGCCGAGCTCTATGAGCATGATACACAGGACTTGTATGCTTTACTAGAGGATGCTCAGGATAGTAGGTCTCGTATATCACAGCGAGTCGATATGGACTCGCAGCGGGTCGATTTGCTTATGGGGGATAGGATGACTCTCCAGGAGACAGTATGGATGGTGGAGGAGGAGGCCTATGCTTCCCGAGAGGCTTGGGCTCACTCGATAGGATTGAGTCAGGCGACTCATCAGGAGCTTCAGACCCATCGTGATCATGTGTATGCACACCAGACCCATCTCCAGGCACACCAGACACAGCTACAGCTGCAAGGTACTCTCATTCAAACACAGCATCAGATACATGAGACTCGCTTTCAGATGCAGCAGGCTGAGTTGGCAGCACTTCGAGAGACTGATCGTAGACATCAAGCACAGATGGTAGAGACTCTTTGAGTCATTCGAGACATGAGATGAGAGATGAACAACATGCAGGCCGAGTTGTTATCACTGCGAGAGCAGCAGAGGAGAGCTAGACAGCCAGGACCAGAGGTTAGGATTCCAGATCACCAGGATGCTTCTGGAGATGCTGACAGCCACATCTAGTGATTCATGTTATTTTACCTTGCTAGGTCATTGTACAGGCATGTTAAGTATTAGGGGTTTTCCTCGCTAACATAGCCTTAGATCTTTTGTATTGTATTATGTGTACTCAGACAACTATTTCATGTAAAATTTTAAAAGTTATGAATGAAATGGATGTGTTATGTTGTACTATATACATCTCTTATGTTGATATCTCATCTATACATTATTATATTCTGTCATATAACCTCATGTTTTGTCTTTTGTGATCTAGATAAATCATGGCACATACGACCAGAAGAGGACCGAATACCCCTGTTAACAACACCAACCCAAACAACATGACTCCAGAATCCATCCAAGTAATGATTGACCAAGTTCTTTTATGAAACTCCACCAATGGAGATGGAAGCCATAGTTCACACGAGGATAACCGAAGGAACGTGCAAACTACGCGCCCTTGTTTTTACGCTGACTTCATGAAGTGTCAACATTTGAATTTCAAGGGAACTGAAGGTGTGGTCGGTTTGACTCGGTGGATTGAGAAGATGGAGTCAGTTTTCAATATCAGTGGTTGTGCTATTGAGAACCAAGTAAAGTTTGCCACCTGCACTCTGTTAGGTACTGCTTTGACTTGGTGGAATGGTCAGATAAGAACCTTAGGTCCTGAGGCATATGCAATGACTTGGGAAGTGCTCAAGAAATGATGACGGACAAGTATTGTCCGCAGGGTGAAATCAAGAAATTAGAAATTGAGTTGTGGAACCTAAAGGTCAAGGGGAACGATGTTCCAGCATACACTGAACGTTTCCAAGAACTAACCCTCATATGTACCAAGTTTGTTGCCAACGAAACCGAGAAGGTTAACAAGTACATCAGTGGACTTCCTGACAACATTTATGGGAACGTCAAGTCTGCCAAACCTAAGACATTGGATGAGACTATTGAGTTGGCCAATGACTTGATGGATCAAAAACTCCGCACCTACGCAGAAAGGCAGTCTGTCAACAAAAGGAAGGCTGATGATTCATCCAAAAACAACCATGGTCACCAGCAAAAACCCTTCAAGAGGCATAATGTCGCCAAGATCTACAATATGGGGACAGGCGAAAGGAAGCCTTATAGGGTATCCTTGCCTAAATGCACCAAGTGCCACCTTTACCACAATGGCCCATGCACCCAGAAATGCCAC
>BQNB010080436.1:0-29935 GCA_026074375.1 Tanacetum coccineum
AAGTCCCGTTTTTACCATTTTTTATTTGTACACTACCTATTCCTAATTTTTTTGGATTTTTCTTTGACTTCCTGTTTGACTTCCTTTATTTTATCAACATTGGGATCATAGAATGAGAAACGCCCATAGAATAATCTACGGATGTCCTGACGGATAAATTCATCGTCCTCGATTTTTCACTAGTTCCAAACCAAGCAATTAAACAAGATCATTTGTCAATATAAGTCTAAATGCTAAGCACTCATACTTATGACTTGTGAACTTTTTAACTCCCAACATGAATATAGGATTTAAATGTGTGCACTTATTTCAACTCAATCATAGATCAACTTATTTCCATAGTCGTGATTCAAGATGAATCATGACTCAAAGCAACAACTTATTAGGACCTTGTAACTTGATTTTAAAGAACGAGATTTAAACTGTAGAACTTTTTGCAACATCTTCATTATTATAATCATAAGTTCTTAAAGCTAGGAATGCGTTGCTTAGTTTGAACACCTACCTAGGCCTCGCTCCCTAGTAGGATATCACAACCAACGACCGATGTTCTTAGTTTGAAAACCCACCCCGTTGCTAGCGTAGTGGGAAATCACATCAACACCTTCTTCCTAATATGGCTAAGGATTGGTGTCTTAGTTTGAACCCTCACCTAGACCTTTCTTCCAAGTGAGATATCACGACACACCAAATCCCTAGAAGCAAAGACGTCTTAGTTTGAACCCCCACCTCGTGGTTAACGGAGTAGGATATCACGACACATCTTTAACTTGCTCCATAATATCAACTGTATGCTTTATTGGCAAAATTTCAATATTCATGCATTTTTGCATTCACATTTCATTCATGCTTCTTTGGCATTTATCTTTTAAATCACTATAAAATCTCGCTTTTGAAAACTCAAGTTACAAATTTGAAGCTTTTTCTGAAAACATCGATTGACTTAGTTGAATTAAATTGAGTACGTATGATTTAGGTGGATTAGAATTCACGGGATGAGAAATACCACAAGTTACTTGTATAAGTTTTTTAAGACGAAATCTTGCTTGCACATATACTTGTATTTAACTCTATCATTTCTCGTTCTTCACATATACACATCAAGCTATAAATTCGTGAAGCTAGCCTAAAAGGAATTACTAGGGCTCAACACGCCCGATCAAGTCAAAAATTATTCTTATTCTACCCAAAAGAAAAGCAAAACTGCGACAAAACACTTATTATATTTTTGAAAAAATTTCAATTTTTTCATTTTTTTGGTATTTTGGTGGTAAAAACGGGTTTACGTGGTAACAATGCTGCAGGCAACAATCAAATCGAAGATACCCCCCCAAACTAGAACTAAACATCGTCCTCGATGTTTTGAAGGGTACTACATTAATCCTAAGGCCATTTATGAGAGTATCCAAAAGATAAAACTTATCGATAAGATTAGGATATCGGTATTCCCAATTGAACTGAGGTTTGGAAACTTCTTGATGAATGACAAAACTGAGAGTCTGCACAATCCGGGCAATCCTGGACAATAAGCAACAACAACAACATGGAAACACGGGTAATGGAAAAGACAAGTTATCTTACACAACCAAAAACCCAAAAAATCCCCCCCACTTATTATAACTCCGGATAAGCAGGGGCTTTGCCTCCCACGAAGCCTTGTTTAGGGTCCGCGATCTTGACCCATCAAAAGATTTATTGATCCTTGGGGAAAGTTTGAGATCTGGAATTAACCAATGTGGTACGATCCTCCAAGTATGTTTGACGCGATGACCATTCACTTTGAAATTTGGCCCGATGGCTTGAGAAAGCTCAACGTGCCATAAGGAAATACTCTAGTGATGGTGAAAGGGCCATCCCAACGGAGAATTTAGTTTGCCCGAGAAAATCTTTAAACCTGGAATTAAAGAGGAGGACCTCGACACCGTGTTTGAAAACACGGTTTTTGATCTTATAGTCCATGACCTCTTTGTTTTGGCCTTAACGATCAAAGAGTTCTCATAGGCATGATCACGAAGTTCATTAAGTTCAATGAGTTGAACTTTCCGGTGAACAACCCGTATTATAGGATCGAAGTTTGCTTGCTTTTAAGGGCCCAGTAGCTTTTTGTGCTCATGCTCGATCGGAAGATGGCATGCCTTTCCATACACAAGCTTGTAAGAGTATACACCGATGGGTGTTTTGTAAGCCTGTGCGGAAGGCCCATTAAGTGCATCATCTAGATTTGTCCGACCAGGAGCACGGTTTTCACCTATGTCCTTTCAAGGATTCTTTTCAAGCCACGATTGATACTTCCACTGCCCACTTTTTGTGGATGATAAACGGTGGAGAGAGTGAGTAACTCAATAATATTTCATGACTTTGCAAACTGGTCATTACAAAATGGGTTCCGCATCACTTAAATGATTGCACGTGGAGCACCAAATCTGAAGCGTGAGATTTCAGAAATTTTGGTCAAACTAACTCGGGCATCATGGTGGTGGAGCGCATTTGCTTCAACCCATTTTGACAAATAGTCGACGCCAACGAGAATAATACTTGTCCCTCGTGAAGACGGGAACGGGCCCGTAAAGTCCGTGCCCCACATGTCAAAGATTTCACAAACTTGGATGGAGTTTTGGGCATCTCATCACGTTGTGAAGTTTTTCCTTGACTTCAGGCACGCGAGTCACAGTTCCTTGACAAACTCGTGGCCTCTTTATAATGGTGGGGCCAGAAGAAACCGGAGTCAAAGACTTTTTTGGCTGTGAGGATTAGCACCATGATGTCCCCCGGTGGTCCATGATTGCAAGCTGAGAGAAATCTCACGAGCTTCAATGCCGGCACACATCGCCTGATCACTTGATCCGCACAAATTTTAACAAGAAGGCGGTCCGTCCCCAAAAATAATGTTTCACGTCCTTGAAGAACTTTATTCTTCTGTAGGGTTGACATGCCCTTCACAACGAAGTCTACCGCGTGATAATTTGCAAAGTCGGCCCAACTCACGGGTTCTAAATCTCCACGAAAGGTCACCATATTTAAACGTCTCAAAAGAGGGAAACTTTCATTTACTTCTTTAGGACATTGACGTTTTTTATACGGGTTTTCTAATCTGTGACAGATGATCGCGCGAGTTCTCGGTCTCCATTAGTATCAAAACTTTGAAGTCAAACTCATGGAGGAGAGAACCCACGAGCAATCTCGCCTTGGCATCTTTTTTGCAAAGAGATACTTAAGGGCGGAATGGTCCGAAGCACTATGCTTTTGTTCATGATGAAGTAAGACCTAATTCTCGAAGCAACACTATGGTAAGTAATTCTTTTTCATGTCGTAGTGTAAGTTCGTTTGTGCTTCAATCAAGGTCATCACACGCATAGTGGATAGGCGAAAATGTTCTCATGAACGTTAGCCCCAAAACTGCACCTAGGGCGAAATCGCTTGCATCGCACATAAGTTCAAAGGGAAGGACCTCATTTGGAGCAATACAGATGGAGCTTCGTAAGTCTAACTTTCAATGTTTGGAAAGCTCGAATGGCAGTCATCGGAAAAGATGAATGGAGGTATTCTTCTCAAGGAGATGGGTCATTGTCGGGATATATGTTGAGAAATCCTGAATGAACCCGCCGGTAAAAAACAGGCCAGACCGAGAAAACTCCTAATTCCTTTGACGGTGGTGGGATGAGGTAATTTTGCAATGACATCGATTTTGGCTTTGTCAACCTCAATCCCTTTCTTAGAAATCTTATGGCCGAGGACAATGCCCTCTTTGACCATAAAATGGCTCTTCTCCCAGTTAAGACTTAAGTTGGTGTCTTCACACCTTTGAAGCATGTGGTCTAAACGGGAGAGGCAGTTTTGGAAAGAATCCCAAAGACCGAGAGTCGTCCATAAAGACTCCATCGTCTTCTCAACCATGTTCAAGAAGATTGCAAACATACATCGTTTGAAACGTGCCTGGAGCATTGCATAAGCGAAAGGTCATGCGACGTAGCAAAACGTTCCGTATGGGCAAGTAAAAGTAGTCTTTTCATTGATCACGGGGTCAATGGAATTTGGAAATAACCGGAGAAACCATCGAGGAAACAAAGTATGCATTCCCCGCCTAATCTTCTCAAGCATTTGGTCCATGAACGTAGAGGGAAGTGGTCTTGGCGGGTGCGTTCATTGAACTTACGATAGTCCAATGCATACCCACCATCCGGTAACCAAACGAGTTAGGACAAACTATTTTCCTTGTTCACTACCACAGTCATTCCCCCATCGTATTGGTACCCCAATGGATCGGCTACCCAAGGATGTCGGAGATAGGGGTAAATCATCCACTTCGAGAAGAATGTTTCAACTTCCAATTTTAATAACATCGTGATTTTTGGTTACATTCTTGATGTTGGACCGCTGGTGCATAGTCTTTTCCATAAGAATCTTGTGGGTACACAAATTCCGGTTGTACCCTGAAAGTCAAGAAAGTATTCCAAAGCGAGAGCTGCGCATGTGGACTTTAGCACCTTTCTGAAGCGATTTTTCCTACAATATCCAACTCTTTACAATATGACGGCCAACTTTGTGCGCCTCCAAAAATGCATACTCAGAATGGGAGCAATTCCTTGAGTATCAACCTCAGTAGTTCATCCACGGAAAATTGGCTGCATTAGTTCACAGACTTTAAGCCTCAGTTTCGGATGTCTGGAATATGTTGGATTTGTTCCTTGACTTGGAGGGAAGTGGTGGTTCACTATTTCATGATGGCTTCTAGAAATAAGAATGTACCCCCCTCAGGATACATAGTAGAAAAGATTAATATGCTGGACAATCCGGAACATCTGCTAGACCAAGGAAAAGATCGGCTTCTTCGAGAAGCAAGAAATCACTATCCCCAATGGAGTTAGGGTAGGAGAAGAAGTAGCCACAATGGATCATAATACGAGTGGAATTTCCACTTGCGATTATATTCAGTTAAAACCAAAACTTCTTGAGAGTATTCCTCACAAGCCATATCAATGACGTCAATCTATGTTTTGCCGTCATGTGAGTGGTAATTGGCCGAGTATCTTGAAGACTAGATCCAAAATTGTAAGTGATGGCTTCACTTCCATTTGCCTAGAGTTAATTCCCCTTGTGCTCATCAATCAAAGCCGACCGAAACATCTATCAAAGCATGACTGGTTTTCAAGAAACATCGCCCGAGAATTAAAGGTACTCGGGGGTCTGGTTCAAAATCAACAACTACGAAGTCAGCTGGAAATTGAAATTTTCCCACATTTACAAAGACATCTTCAGCGATACCGATCGGTTTAGTGATCGAACGGTCAGCTAGTTCTAACGTCATGCAAGTCGGGGTCAATTCAGGAAGAGATAGATTGTTCCATACAGAATAAGGCATGAGATTAATGCTCGCACCAAGATCGGCCAATGCGTTGCATGTAGTAATCCCCGTAAATTCACATGGAATCAGAAATCGGCCAGGGTCTCCAAGTTTCTTTGGTAACTTGTTGAGGATGACCGCTGAACAGTTCTCATTCAAAGGAGTTCTTGCCAATTCGCTCAATTTTTCTTTGTTTCCAATCAAAGTTTTTAAAGTTGAAGCAAATTTAGGCATGAGCATCAAGGCATCGGTAAAGCTAATCTCGAAACTTAAATCTCTAAAGATTTCATAGAATTTCTCGATTTGGTCGTTAGCTTTTTCCTTGCGCCTTTCATCATTTCTTCTTGATGGAAATGGAATTGATGCTTTAGGAACTGGAGTAACAACAGGAGCAACATTGGGCTCAGGATTTGGATTACGAGACTGAATTTGAACAACAGGAGGTTGGACGTCTTCGGTGCTTCCGTTATTAGCAGGAGGCATCGTGTCCTTTGTCACCTCGGCGTCATGATTAACTGCTTTCGGTCCTTGGATGGTAACACCACTTCGGGTAGTGATACCTTTTAAATCTTCCTTTGGGTTGGTAACAGTGTTACCAGGAAGAGTTCCAGAACCGGAAGTAGAAGCTGTATTAGCAGTAACAAATTTTGAAAGCATGTCAGTCAAATTTGCCATTTGGGATTGCAGGTTTTGACCTTGGTTTTGCATGTTTCTCAACACTGCATCATTGGCTGTGACATATCTTTCAAAATCTGTTTTTGACACACCGTGTGTCTGAGGAGCAGGTCCTTGATGAGCTACTGGTTGATTGACCGGAGGTCGATAAATCTGACCTTGGTTGAAATTGTTTCCTCTGTTTTGATTGAAGTTATTTCCTCGATTGAAATTGTTTTGACTATTTGCATGAGGATTCTGAATGGGAGGAAAACCAGGAGGTCGAATTTGATTTGAGACCATCGGAGGTCGATAACCAGAATTAGCTTGGTTGAAATTGGCCGCAGCGGCCTGGGACACATACTCTTGGATATTGTCATGGTAAATGTTGCTGTTAGTGGCTGGACAGTTTTGATAAGAATGACCTCCCCCACAAGTTACACAACTTTGTTCAACCGCTTTTACGGGGGCGGAAGCTGGGGTTTGGTTCTTTCTATCGAGAATCAATGCCCGAACCATGTCTTTGAGTTCAGCAACATCAGATGAGACTGCTGGGGTGGAAGAGCTGGTACTCATTTTAGCTACAATAGCTTTGTTTCTTGATTGACGTACCTTAGACTTGCTCTCGATGATTTTTAAACATTCTCGAGGCATTTTGTCTAAGAAGTTACCACCAGCAGCAGAGTTCAATGAATCTTGATCAATTGAGTTTAGGGCATTATAGAATGTATCGAGTTGATGCAATTCTGAAAACCCATGATGAGGGCATCCCCTTAAAAGATCATTGAAACGATCCCAAGCCTCATAAAACGTCTCATCAAATTTTTGCTGAAATCTCGTGATTTCATTTCTGAGATTTGTCGTTTTAGAGGGAGGGAAGAATTTGTTAATAAATTTCGAAACAAGATCATCCCATGTTTCAATCGACCGAGGGGGTTCTTTTTCTAGCCAAATCCGGGCTGCCCCTTCGAGAGAAAACGGGAAAAGCATAAGTTTAACCGACGTATTTGGTACGTTCGGAATCTTCATCGTAGAAGTGATCTTGTTGAAATAACGGATGTGAGCATGTGGGTCTTCTTTATCATTTCCAAAAAATTGCTTGTTTTGGACAAGATTCAGAAGACCATGCTTGATCTCAAAGTTATTCGCGGTGATTTCAGGAATAACTATCGCATCCTCGTAACCCTCGGTGGGTGCTTCGAGCAATTGCGCCATAGTACGATTATCAGCCATCGTAACTATGGGAGGATTATCAGGTTTCTCAAGATTAGATGATTCAACAGAAGTTTGTCGAACTTGTGGTTGTCGACGTCTACGGGCTTGAGAACGAGTGCGCATGCACAAAATAGAAATACAAAAAGAAAATTTACACTAATTTTTTTTTTGGTTTTTCAAAGATTAATTCACAATTGATTTTAACGGACAATGAGATAAGACAACTTAAACCAAATAATCTGCTTACTTCACGGTAGCTCTCAAAAAGATAAACTCACAGGTGAGCGGAGGAGTAGGAATAGCGCGAAGCTTATTTCTCCTTTCGGGTCGTAGTTCCTAGGAACAACCCTCCTTATACCCACTTTATAGTTTATTTAACTTTTCGAGGTGAGCCGTACGTCGTAAGAGACACAAAAGGCAAGTTTTTAAATCTTTTGTTCGAGTTGGGAACCAACAAGTTCACCGGAACTTATTATGATAATACCTCAGTTGAGAATATTATATTTTGGTATTTTACCAAGTTGTGAATTTTATTTCTTTTTTATTATGGACAATGTTTTTATATTTTTGATTTTTTTTTTTTTTTTTTTTTTTTTTTTTTTTTTTTTTTTTTTTATAAAAGAAAATATTCACAGATTCAAACACAAAATCCAAACGTAACGATAGTCGGCTTCACAGCCTCCCCGGCAACGGCGCCAAAAATTGATTGGTGAAATTTACACTGTATATATATATAATATATAATAAAATATAAAATATATATATAAGTCTAAAAATCAACAAGAGCAATGATACCGAGAAGTAGTATAGAAAATTTAAAATAGTATAAAATAAGTAAAAAAATCAACAAGATTCAATGATACCGAGAAGTAGTATAAGCTTTCCCGGGTCGTTTATCCCCAACGAGGCTATGATTGGTTAATCGTATAACGACGAAAAGATTTGAGTTGAAGAAGGAATTGAGTTTGGGAAGTGAAAATTCAAATTATATAATAACCGGACTAAAACGTTTTAAGAAAAAGCTAGAAATTACGAAATTACACTAGAAAAAACGAGGGCCCGAATCCAGAACAAAAGGGGGAAAACCTAAATCGTTAAAATAAACCACAAGAAATTTTTGCTTCTTAAACTACTCTAGGGATCAATAACAAAGAATGAAAAAAGACAAGATCCGAAAACGGAGTTTCGTTTGACCCAAAAACGTGGTCCAAAACAAAATCCCGTACCCGACCCGTTCTTTACACAGATGGAAAGTGTAAAAATGTCCTATGAAAAATTTTAAAAAATTTTCCTACAAACTAGATGATAAAAGAAAATTTTCTAAAAAAGAAAAATATTTTTTTGATAATTTTTGTATTTTTTATGAATTAAATAAACTTTTATCTAAATTAAATTAAAAAAAATTAAACGATTACTAAAAATTCTGAAAAATTTACAAAAAATACTTTACCTTATAAAGTTCCTACGAAAAATGAAAAAACACCAAGTTGCTTAACAAATAAGCCCCGAATAAGCTGTTTTCAGCTTATAGGCTTATTTGGCAAAATGTGTATATATATATAAAGCCCTTGAGTCTTTAACGAAAAAGACCCAAGGGCGCAGTGGTAAGGTGTGTGTGTTAAAAGGGGATCGTATCGCTTGGTCCCGGGTTCGAGTCTTGCTCACCCGGGCCAAGTGTCTTTCCCCTTTTTTTTTCGAAAACTCAAAGAAGCAAAGTTGTTAAGCTCGTGGGGCTTAACAACTTTGTCTTCTACAACTTTTTATGAAAAGCAATAAATAAGCTTAAAAATAAGCTTAAACTTGACAGTTTAGCTTATAAAGGCTTAAAAGCAAAAATGAGCTAAGTCCTTTTGGACTTAGGGTCGAAATAAGCTAGGACAAACTCAAATAAGCTAAAGAGGCTTAATCTAAACCTAGGTAAGCTAAAAAAACTACAAGCTAAAACTAATAAGCTGGTTAGAACAGCTTATGATGACAGAATGCTTAAAAGGCAACAAGGGCTTACTAAATTGCCTAAGTTGGCGATTCAAATAACAAAAAAAAAATGGAAATAAAGCAAACTAAACTATTAAACTAACCTAAAATGCTACTAGGAAACAATTTAAGCTTATGTAATAACTCAATAAGCCGAAAATGTGGCTTAAACCCACAACAGTACTAACTTGGAGGTTAGTACTGTTGGTGTAAATATGGGCTTAAAAAGCTCATAAAGCACAAGGGAGTGGGAATAAGCTTAACACAGCTTATCAAACAAACAAAATAAGCTGAAAAGGACACAATTGAGCTTACAAATTAAGCTGAAATAAGCCAAGAAGAAAAAATAAGCAGTCTCTACACCTAAGTCTTTCAAAACAGCCAAAAGCAAGGTTTGGGCTTGAAAATAAGCTAGCTAACAAGCTTCCTAAGGCCTGAAACTTTGAGGGCTTATTTAAGAGGTTATAGACTCTTAGAATAAGCCAAAAACTTTGGCTTAAGTGCACAAAGAGCCAAAGAAAAAGGGGCTTAAAATCTCCCCTTTGCACCAGGGGAGATTTAAGCTAGCCTTGAGTGGCTTATTTGACAGCTTATTTTAAGCTGTCAAATAAGCTCAAAGTAAAAAGCAAACTGAAAACAGATTGAGTACTCTAGCTAATAGACTTGTGCACAAACTTTGGACTTTTAAAAACCATTTTTACTTGCTTATTTTTGGTGGTGAAAATGGTCTTTTGGTTTTTAGAAACTGTGACCAAAAGAACTTGGGTGAATTTGACTCACAAAGTCAAAAGACCAAAGCTTGTTTTGACAGCTCTTTTAGACACACAAAACACAAACTTTTTGATGCACAAACTCAAACCACAAGTGCTTAACTAATTAAGCACTTGTGGTGTTGTTAAAATTCTAACAGTTTCAAGGATGGATTTAAAAACTTTGAAAAACCATTTTGAATCTCTAAAACTTGTGAAAACAGTTTAAATGAGCTTAAAACTTAAGCTTTTGACTCACTAAAGTGCCTCAACCCATGCACATACCATTTTGACCCGTTTTTAGGGTTATCCCAAACACCCCTTTACTTTAAAACTGTCAAACCAATAGTGACTTTAAAATCTATTTTAACACTAAAACTTTTAAAACTTTTTATCTACTCTTATTTATATTGCCCTACTTAAACTATTTTAACACTAAAAATCCTAGCTTATTAAGAAAAATAAGCTAGTTTCTCAGCTAGCTTAATACACTATTATGACAGTTTTTAAAGAGAAACTAAAGTTACACACATTAAATCTAATGAAAACTTACAACATATAAATAACAAGTCTAAACCACATGTTTGCAAAGAATTGACAGGAAATGAAAGTAAATAAGCAAATGTTTAAAGTTAAAATTAAGCTAGAATGAAATTTAGGAAATGAAACCTTGGATTTTTGTTGTCTCAGAACCAAGGCCACTCTTTCTGAGTGAGTGGCCTAAAAACATACACCTAAGTGGCCCTTGCCTCTATTCCCTGAGCAATAAGCTCAATAAGCTTATATTAGCTTATTTCTTCATAAGCTTCCAAAATCACACTCAATGGGACATTTATGAACTGAATTCAAATTAAAACAGTATGTAAGGGCTTATAACAAGTTTTAAACTGAATTGGAGCTTATTAACAAGAATAAGCTCTAATGAGCTTATTGAGAGCTTATTGAGTAAAAATAGCTTAATTTTTCATTAAAACAGAGAATTACAAATGCATAAGAGACATTAACTTAAAAACACTTTAAAATACTTTTAAAACTACACTAAAACGACATAAAAACTAACTCCCTTGCCACAATGGGCTTACAAGGCTTTTATAGCAAAGAAAATACAACTAGGTCTTCTCTCTTCTCTCCTTCTGTTGTGCTTCTTTGTAGACACACAAACAGGGATGTGTTTGTTTTGTGAGTGGTTCCAACCTCTAATCTTGGCCCTTCAATCTTCAAAATTCAATCTAGGTCGTCGAACTAAACCTTGGGGGGTGTGGGATTGCCAACTTGGCACATTTGTAACTGGGAAAGGTGGTGGAGGAGGGGGGAGATGAATATCCATGGAGGAATTGGGTTGCTGGTTAATAAGGGTGAAGTTAACCCGTGACTTGGTTGGGGGGAGATTTGGGCGGGAAAGTGTGTTATGAAAAGGAGAGTGACAGGGTGAAGTTTGTGAGATTGGCAAAGTTAGTCCCTCTAGGTTAATTGTTGTATTGCACCCACGTCCTTGTGATAAATAACTTTTGGTGGACTTGGCAAAACAAGTCCCCAAGAGTAATATAAGCCTTTGCAATTTCGTCCTTTGTGGTGTAACAAGTTTAGGGGTTGGCCTGTTTTTGCCCCCTTATTTTTCTTAGAGCAAATTGCAAAACTAACCCTTCTCATTTCTTTTCCATCTTTTTCTCATTATAACTAAGATTAGGGGGTTGCAATTTCAGCCCCTAAACTTATATTTCTTTATGACTTTGGCCCCCGGGTTGACTTGGGTTGACTATACTGTGACCAGTTACTTGATTGACATTCGGCTTTGATTTGGCTTTGTCTTTCACATGTCTTTTCCATTCCGAATTCCCTTATTTTTCGTTTTGGCTTTGGTTTTTTCGTCCTTTACTTGGTTACCGTTCCTGCACAATACAATTACAAACAAGCATATATTTGGCATTTTAAGTCCTTTTTGTTATTTTAGCACGTTTTAAAAGGTAAAAGTATGTGTATTTAAAGCACATACAGCCACTCGTTTAACTTATTCTTTGTTTGACAACAAGGTTTTTTACAATCAATTGATACTTAGGCCATTAAGATCAAAGCAATCCCGCCAAACTTATGTCCACATGAATCTTTTTGAACATTTCCCAAAACATTGGATTTGCCACTTTATCATTTTCACCTGTTCTTCTCAAACTCTACCCTAAAAAGAAGGATATGGGCAAGAGTTTTTGTTGGCTTGTTAGGTTTGATTGGTGGAATTTTTGGCAATATAAACCTCTTCTTTATCAATTAAGATCTTATCAAAAACACTTTCTCTCAAACCTCATCAACTTTTCCTTCTTCATTCAATCCCTTTCTCATTATCTTTCACAACTTATCTTTCCCTTTCCCATAGGACTACCCGAGTTGGACGTTTGCGTACATTTGTGATTTCTTGTGGTATGCACTGTGTCCTTTGTCACATGGTTTTCCTATATCCTAGCTCCATTGTCCGGATTGACATAAGGAGGAGGCATAGGGGGTAATGGTCCATCATAGGCCAAACCACTCCTAGTGGTAATAGCCTTGACTTCATTTCTAGGATTAGGAATAGTATTACTTGGTAAAGTTCCTGAACCCGATGCATTGTTATTTCCCATTTGCTTTTGAAACATGTTAAGCATCATATTTTGAAAATTCCTTTGCTCATTTTGAAATTCATTTTGCTCTCTTTTAAAATCATTCAAATTCTTTTGCAAATTATTCAAAGTAACATCATTTGCTTTTGTGTAGGCCTCGAACTTTGAGTAAGTAACCGGTACTTGAGCAACTGGGGCTTGATAAGCTTGAGCTTGTTGGTTAAGCCCCAAGTTAGCTCCATGGTTAACTTGATTGGTTTGGTTCACATTCCTAGTCCCATTATACCCTTGATTCCCATTGTATCCTTGGTTAGGTCTAGAAGCTTGTGGATTGGGTTGAGTAAAACCCGGTGGTCTTGTGTAAGAAGCCACACTAGAAGGAGGATACCCGGAATTCCCTTGAACAAAACCACCAACCGCAGCGGCTTGTTGGAATTTTTGAAAATTGTCATGATAGACCGGGTAGTCATTAGCTCCTCTATTCATTGGGCACACATTAAAACTTATTACTACCTACAAGAAGTACACCAATGCCTCCAACGCGTTTAATCGGAACGGGAGTAGGCACAAGAGCTTTCATCATATTTTTCATCTCATTCATTTCATTCCTAAAAGTCAAAGTCATCTTATCCTCTAATGCCGCTGCCATTTGTTGGAATTCAAAGTTAGATGATGAAGAAGAAAAAGATGGAGGAGCATTCGTACTCACTCGCATCACGGCGTTCCATGAACATCTAACTTTGGCTTTATTCTCTAGATTTGTAATCCTCAGTTTGGACTTTTGTAGAGAAAATAGCCACGGTAAGCGAATTAAGAGAATCTTAATCGATTATAGCTCAACGAATTATAGAAATGTATCTAATTGGTGCATGAGTGAAAACCCGTGGAATAGAGGACACTTCCCTTAGAATTCCTTGAAACGCTCCCAAGCATCGGAGAAAGATTCTTGAGCAATTTGGTCGAAAATACGTTATTTAATTCCGACGATTAGATGTCATAGAATGTGAAAGAAAAAAGTAGATGAACTTAGACACTAAGTCAACCCATGTAAGATAGAAATCGGGGGTTTCCTTGTCTAGCCCACGTTTTTGGGCAACCCCGTCAAGAGAAAATGGAAAGAGAAGAGTTTGATGGTGGTGTATAGTTACATCCCTGGGTACCTTATGAATATTTGTATATGCTCTCAAAATGACAGAATGTTGAGCATGAAGGCTCCTCAATCAATACCTCCCGAAAATTTTGATTATGAACAAGATTAATAGAAGGATTTAAGTTCAAATTTTGAGTATTATCATGTGTGTGTACAGACTATAGCACTTTCAAACCCCCCGGTGGGAGCTTGAAGTTGCTCGGCCATAGGTCGATCATCGGCCATTTGAATCGGAAACTTATCAACAATAGGGATTGCCTCTTGTTGTTGTCGAGAACGTCGACAATTACGTCTTCTCGGAATTGTGTATTCCAAGGAAGAACGAGTGCGCATGCACTAGTGAAAATAACAAAAAGAAGAATTTGAGATTAAGAAGATTATTTTTTTGGAGAAATTTACAATTTTTAGTATTTATTAGGAAGGAAAACAAAAAGAAAAATATTTTTTGGCAACCGTTTATTACAAGCTTCACGATAAGTCTCCAAGATTACGCACAAGTGAGCGGAAAAGCTTAGCGAGCCGCAATGACTTCTTAGCAAGTAGCTATCACTTTTCCTTAAACTCACCTTATAGTTTGTAACTCCCCAAAAAGAGGGTCCGTCCTTACTCGCAAGTAACTCACGATTTGTTTTGTTGTTAATTGGAATGGTTTAAGATGGATAGCTAGTATCCAAATTTGTTTATTTATATTTTTTTTACTAATTCGATAGGAATCGAATTAATGAATGTTTTGTATTTTTATACAAAAAATAGCAAAGTAACTTCCAAAAAGGAAGGGTCTTCAAAACTCTACTTCAACGAATATCCTCAAAAATCGTTCACGTCTTCCCCGGCAACGGCGCCAAAATTTGGTTTGCGGTGTAAGCACTAGTCAAAAATTATATATTATAATATTATATATATATATATATATATATATATAATATATATATATATATATATATATATAAAGTATTAATACCCGTACAATTCTTCCAAATTACTACCTCAAAACAAGAGAAATAAAAGGATAAAATCTCACTTAAGAAAACACAATATGTATATTTTTAACCGGGAAGTATTTCTTCTCGGGTCGTATCCCAACGAAGTCGTGAATTGAGATTTGGGAATAATTCGGATTCGAGTCAAGAATAGGTAAAGGATTTTTGAATTTTGAATTACACTACGAATATAATAGCACAAACTAAAAACAATCAACTAGCACGAAATTTTAATACACAAAAATTAAAAAACGTGAGCTAAAACTGAAATTTAAAATCTAAGGCACTACTTTTAACAAATTTTATACCTAAAAATCACAAATTTAAAAAGAAAATTTTAGGAAAAAGAATTAGAATTTTTTAACTATTTTTGAATTTAATATGAATTTTTAAAGAAAAATGAATTACTAAAAATAAACTTTTTCTAAAAATTAAAACTAAAATTCTATTTTTATTTTTCAAAAATACTAGAATTAAAAAGAAAATTATTACAAAAAGAATTATATTTTTCCAAACATTTTTCTATTTTCTATGAATTTTTTAAGAAAAAGAAATTACTTAAAATCTATTTTAATTCCTAGAAAATACAAATTTAATTGGAAAAATAAAGAAAAATGCTTTTGATCTACTTAAAAGGTGCAGAAAACAAATGGAACAAAAATGCCTAAATTTTATAAACCAATTGAACCCTAATTTTGCCAATTAAAATCCTAACCCTAATTTTATTTAAACTCTCTTGTCCGATTTACGATACAGGGATCGAAACCATCCAACATACCTTATGGACTTGCTCCCTTGCTACCACTGTATGGCATCACATCTTTTCTTGGCTCCAAATTCCTCCTCCTACGTTGGTTGACCTTCATGATCTCTACTCATGGGTTGATGATCTCCATATTTCGTCCTCTCGAAGAATCATTTTGGATACTATATGCGGTGTCGTCTTATGGTCGTTATGGAATTTCAGAAACGAGACAATTTTTGGCACTACTCCTCCAAAGCGATGCTTGCTAATTGATAAGATTGTTGATTTTTCATATAGTTGGTATTCATCTAGAAATAAATTGTCTCCTGTCACTTGGAACAATTGGATTCAAAACCCTTTAGAGATTTCTTCTTTGTAATTCTTATTCTAGCTCCTTGCTAGTTTTTAATAAATTTTTGCCGTTCTAAAAAAAAATCAAAAATTTTAAAACTATTTTATTATTCTAAAAGACTAGGGTAGAAAGTGTAAAAGACTAAAGTAAAGGGTAGGCGGGGTAACTGTCTAAATTTTACACTACTATGAAAACGGGTAACCTCTAACTATTGCAAATGTACCAAACAAACCCTACGATTTGCTTATTATTAGCTTATCTAAAAAATGAAAATAAGCAAAAACTTAAAACTACAAAGTTGGACTTGAGCTTATAGACTACAACTTTAATAAAAGCACTTTTGACTTTTATCCACTTAATAAGCTAGAAATTAAGCATTTACTCCTGCATTACAGTAAGTAGGGGTTTGCTAACTTTTCTAGTCTTTGGCTTATTTCTTGCTTATTTCTAAATGAAAATTAAAACCAAAAGATGTTATGAGAAGCTTGTGATGTGTTCTAAGTATATCTAAAAAGAAATAAGCTATAAGTGAACAAAAATAACAAAAAACTTGCTATCAAAAAGTGAAAGGTTCAGCTTAGTACTGAATTTAAGCTAACCTTAATAAGCTAACTAGCTTATTTCTAATTCCTAGAAACTAACTTTTTGGAAATAAGCTATTCTATTATTATAGAGTTCACCTAGCTAAAAGGCTTTTTAACATAACAACTAAAAATTAGAAATTAAAAAGAATAATCTATAAATCTCAGGCTGTTGCTAACTCCACTTTTGCAAGATCATTTAAGCTAGTTTAAAAGCTTGAAAATGAAATTTAAGTGATGATCTATAAAGAACTAATGGAATACTTCTTATATGCTTAAATCTAAGGTCTAACTCCTAATTTTAAAAGCTAAAAAGACAGCTTAAAAATAACAAACAACAACAGTATTAACTAAACTAATTCTGCTATTGCTGATATACTTGGTAAAAAGTAAAGTGCAGGCTAAAACTTATGTTGAAAACTCTTATACTATCTAGCTATATGCCTCTAAGTTTACTCTAACCAAATTTTAAACCAAAATGCTTATAAATTTCTAAACTACAAAACTTCTTAAACTGTTAAACTGCCCTGGTGCTAGCTATTACTTTTTAAGCTCTAAATCTTGTGATTCTACAAACTAACTTCTAAAATCTATTTAAAACTTGATATTATGACTTAACTAAACTATGTAAAGAGCTTTGTCAGGATTATGTTGACTTTTAAAAGTCAAATTCACCTTAATCCAAACACGACTTTACTAAAACTGTCCAAACTATTTTCACTTAAATTCTATTTTTAAGGCTAAAACTATTTAAACCTTATATCTACTTTATCTATAACTAAACTATTTAATCTATTTTAACTCTAAAAACTAAAGCTTATTAAGAAGAATAAGCTAGTTTATCAGCTAGCCTATTATACTAATATAACAGAATTTAAGGAAAATACAACTTAATGGATTCTAACTATAATCAACTGGAAATACTTGAATATCTAAACTATCTAAACAACTTTGAACAGGATTAAGCACATGATTACAAAAGAATAAGCTACATGAATTAAGCTATGTAAATGCTAAAATGAAATTTAGAATGTAAAACCTGAGAATTGAAGTCTCAGAACTAGCCACTCTTGTTGAGTGAGTGGCTTTAAAACATAGACCTAATTGGTACCTTGCCTCTAAACCAACAAGATATAAGCTCAATAAGCTGGAATTAGCTTATTTCTCCATAAGCTTCCAAATTTGAATCAACTTGGACTAAAATGGATAATTTTGAAAACTAATAGACAGAAATAGTATTTAAAAGATTTTTATAACATTTGAACAACATGAGAATTAGAGAAAACTCAATAAGCTAGAATTAGCTTATTACAAGCTTATTGGCTAAAAAAACAGCTTAAAACATGAGAATTTGAGAACAAACACAACTGAACTTTTTTATTTGCTTTTAAAAAGACTAGTACAAGATATTAAACAACTATCACAACTGAATTGAAAGATTAAAATGCTTAATTTGCAAAATGAATAGTAAACGTGAGCTTTAAAAGGAAAAATTACAAAGAAAGCTAAAAATTTAACTAACTACTAACTAACACTAACTAAGAGCTTGTATTTATAGCTGAGAGTGAAGAGAGGATGAGAGTTTCGATCATTCATAGCCCTTGGATCCTTTCTCTTTGAATTTAAGCTGTTTGATTTAAATGGTGATGTGTTCGAGCCAATCATTGCTTGCCACGTGCACAAAGTGATGTGTTCTGGGTAAATACGAGGTAAAGTTGAGGTGAGAAGACGGGAAAGGGTTTTGTAGAAGGTGGGTTTGTTTCAGGATTTGGGCGGGAAAAGTGGTTATGGGTTTGTTAGGGAGAATGTAACCCGCGTGTGTGTTTGAATCTTTGGGCTATTTGCAAAAGTGGTCCTTGTGTTTCATTTCCCCAAAGTGTAGTGTAATATAAGTTTCGGATTTGACAACTCTGGCCCTTGTACTTGTTATTTCCTTTTTCCTCTTAAAAAAAATCTTTCTAACTTTGACAACTTTGATCCTTTGACTTCAAAACATCCAAAAGAGCCCTTGTACTTTGAAAACTTGTCAACATTGGTCCTTGGACTTCAATTGGGTCTTCATTGACTTTTTCCTTGTGTCGGGCTGATCCGGCTTTTGCAATTGGCTTTAAATTCCTCTCTTGTACTTGTCTCTTCCGTTTCTTGTCGGTTTTGGCTTGTTTTTGCTCTTTTTGACTTTATTATCCTTTCCTGCATGTTAAGACACAAAAGCACACATATTTCTATCTTTTGGCATGTTTTCTTGGCTTTTATTGGCAAAATCCCGGGTATTTAATATATACAATTAAGCATTTATCAACCATCATCATCTCATCATCATCATCATAACATCAACACGCACCACCACATCATCATCATGTCGTCGTCACCATCACCTCTACCACGCCACCACCACCGTACGACCACCCATGTGGGTACGTCGGGTTGGCTGTGTAAACGCACGTGGGTGCGTTTGGTTTTCATTACCGCAACAAGGGTGTTTTCGGGTTGGGTTTAGCAACAGCAAGGGTGCGTCGGGTTTGTGGTAACACACCAAAGGTTGCGTTGGTTTTGGGTTCATAGCCAACAAGGGTGCGTTGGTGTTGTTCGCAGCCAACACGGGTGCGTTTGGTTGACTGCCACCACCACAAGGGTGCGTTTGGCAGTCAGCACCACCAAGAGATGCTTTTGGTTTGGGTTGTTATCACCACAAAGGGTGCAGTTGGGACAGAAACAGATTAGGGGTGTTTGTGTTGCGGTTTGACAGATTAGGGTGTGTTTGGTTTTTGTTTAAACACCACGTAGGGTGCGTTGGTTTAGCATGAAACACGACATAGGGTGCGTTTGTTATGTTTACATCAGAAAAGGATGCGTTTGGTTTTGTATAAAATAGATTAGGGTGCGTTTGGGGGATATAGAAACAATTAGGTTGCGTTTGGTTTGGCAGCCAAGCACTAAAGGTGCGTTTGGTTGGACAGTTTGACGTATAAGGTGCGTTTGGGATAACAGAAACACACAAGGAGTGTGTTTGGGTTTGAAATAAGCACCACGGGGTGCGTTTGGGTTTAGAGAAGACAACAAAGGATGCGTTTGGTTTAGCGAAACAACAAGGGTTCGTTTGGTTTATACACTTGACTAATAAATAAAACACAGACATTTATAAATTATAAATACGGAACTAAAATGTGGTTAATGGTTAAATAAATATAGTATTTATTAATTTGTTTAGTTATAAATATATATAAATATATATTTAAAACACGTAGATATTTTGCAACGCGCAGTTTGTTGAAAAGTGGAAAAGAAAACATTAGGTTTTATAAATATGGGGAAACGTTATATAACTGGGAAGGTCATGACGAAATTTATATAACTTTTTATATTTAGTAATATTTTACTAAAGCCTCTATTATTTTAGAAACCGATAAAAGGCACTAAGTTATATTTTAAAGATATAATAATTTGTATTATACAATAACGGATTAAACGAACGAAAAATTATACTTTTACAACGAGATAGAACAATTTTAGACAACGACCCGACGAGGAAACAAAGATTCATAAATTTGGATAAAATATTATTTTATATTTTATAATTTTCAGCTAGAAGATAACATAACAATTGTTGTAAAAGCTTTACAAACATCGTATAAACATAAGTGGTAACCTTAACACGTACGTTTACGCTTATGCAAGAACTTCTTTTTTAATTAAGTGGTGATTTCGGAAATGGGTCAAACTATTTGGTTTAATCATTTACTCACACTGAGATTTAAATAATACTGTGATCTAGGAAAGCAGTAAATATGTCACATTATCTTTTGGATTTGTTTAGGTAGTTCGGTCATAGATGTTATATAATTCACAGTATGAGTTATATAAGGGTTACTTTAATACGTAATATATACGGAATATATTACACACTTTACGTTTACTTTCGATTTATTTTATTTAACCAACCACCAAACTATTACAACTTGAAATCTAAATCTTTATCAACGTGTCGCGTTGATGTACTCATCCATCGGAAAACCCAAATACATTATCCTAGGCTAGTGGGTCTTAGCCGTTAAGATAAACCGCAACTTCTTGATCGAGCCGTTCCGGTTTTCCGTTTGTGCTGTGCTTAATATGTGCAGTTCTGCCAATCGTTCTACAACATCAATGTGAGTTTATAGCCCCATGTTTTACTGGTTTTACATATATTTTTGGGGTGAGAACATGCTTGTTTGCAAATTCATTCACATGATTGACTTATGCTTGTTACATGATCGTTTACAAATTGGTTTGCATACTCATTTACATAGTTCGCTATGGGATACATTATTTGACTTCATATTTGGTCACAAATACATACTTTACTTTTGAAATGATTACGGATTAGCTTAAGCGGATTGAACTGATAACTACAAGTAAATGCCCGGGTGTTCTTGGAGGGGACACCTGCGAGGGGCACATATTCATTACTGCCCGGTGTTCTTGGAGGGGACACCTACGAGGGGCACATATTCATTACTGCCCGGTGTTCTTGGAGGGGACACCTGCGAGGGGCACATATTCATTACTGCCCGGTGTTCTTGGAGGGGACACCTGCGAGGGGCACATATTCATTACTGCCCGGTGTTCTTGGAGGGGACACCTACGATGGGTACATAGAGCATCGGTTTCATGAACTTAGAGTAATTGTAATCATTGTTGTTTTATACACATAGGAATATTTATGTTGCCTTGAATAAAGTGGCAATACATAATTTGGACAATTGCGGTCTAATTTTCACACGTACATTTTGTGACTATTTGGGGATTGAAATGGTCATGCATATTTTACAACTCAATGATTTTGAAAAATCATACATACATTTTGGAAGAACATTGAAGGATTGAAAAGGTCATACATACTTTACAGAACTTTGGTTCAGCATTTATATTTAAACGAACCTATGAACTCACCAACTTTATGTTGACACTTTTTAAGCATGTTTTTCTCAGGTGAATTAGATGTTTGGCCTACTTGATGTGCACTGGAGTCTAAATTTGACAAGATTTCATTCATGGATTTATACTTACATACAAACGATCAAATCTCGTTGGGTTGTTTTCAAGCTTTTCATTGTGATGCAATTATGGGAGAAATGTTATATCAATTTCAAGGAAGTCAACGAGATTACTTTTCAAACGACACATTTAGATGTCGTTCTCTTGTATCTAGCACTGTGTATTATGAAGTAACTCCCCCGGACACATTTCCGCTGCGACACATTTTTAGGGGTGTTACAGGAAGCATGTGTGAAATATATTGTGAGATAGTGAAAAAATTGTCGTTCTAAACAAATATATCTAAAAAACCCATCTTTGAACCTTGTTCATGTTTCTCAATAAACATGAAAAATAAGACAACTGTTGCCATGAATTTCAGCAGGAACCAACTGGAAAGTCATTTTATAGTTTATTTTAAACGTGATTACTTTTTCATGACGATTATTTTTGAGGTCGTTCTCTTGTATCTAGCGTTGTGTATTATGAAGTAACACCCGGACACATTTCGTTGCAAACTTTTTGGAGGTGTTACAGATTGGTATCAGAGCACTGGTTTTAGTGAAACTAGGTTGCTTATTTTTCCTTTAGGACCTATAACCGTTTTCACAAGCATTGCATCACAGCAAACATTTTCAAAGTGCATACACACTACTTGCTTACTTGCTTAGGTTACTTGTTACCTTAAATGCTTACATGACATACATATATATAATATATTATGTTGCATCCCTTTTGCGTATTTCGTCGTTTTTTTATATAATATTTAATTATATAAATACTTAACATTTCTTAAGACATTGTGAGTTGCACAATGTCTTTCATTTTACTGACTTTAGATATTGTGGGTTGCACAATGGTCCATTTTATGCTTAGACATTGTGGGTTGGCACCATTGGTTCTCACTTCGTTCTCATAACATTGTAAGTTAACTATGGTCTCTAGAATATTTTTTTCTCCTATAACTTTATACAATATCGTATTACGCGAAGGCCGTCATAATTTTTGTTTTCATGGAATTATGTATTGAATCTATGTATTACAAGTTTCTTGATATGGGCGGGGACTTGTAATATGAGGATTCGATATTGTAATTGCTATGTTAACAAAACCGTCACAGTTTGCTTGATTATGGGATTATGTATGAATTCTAAGTATTACATGTCTTGTTATGGGAGGGACTTGTATTCGGAGGATTGATATGTAAATTGCTGTTGACTCGTTAAGAGGAACTTTACCTTGCGTTACTCAACGAATGTAATCATTAACTATCTGTACTCTAGGTCGAGTATTCCTTGGTAGGTTTTACTCCCACCTTCAAAGACGAGTTTTAACACTCGCCCATACTCATTTGAAGCAATTGCATCGTTCATGTTATCCATCACCTTGAAGGGGTTATTTTGCAGTACGTGTATTGCATCGGAAATTATTAGTAGGCTGATTTATTATCTCTTTATTTGAAAGGATTGGAGCCTCTTATAGTTAAATAATGAATTTGTAAGATACCCGAACAATAAGTTTTCACTTTTTACCTTACTTAATTTAAGACGCTCCTTAATGTAAGTAATGATTTATAAATGAGTGGGCTTAATGGTATTCGATATGAATACGAGTATGAACTGAACCCGACAATCACGGAATCGTTAAGAAGTCTAGTATTCACAATTGTTGTCATACCACTCAGCAGAATTTTAACGGCCTCACTTGGAACTACATGATCTCATCTTAAGCTATTAACTTTTGCCGTTGCACTATAACTTGCATTCACGAACTGTTTCGTGAACTAACAGACTTGTTACACACTTAAACTAATTCATCCTCGAACTAACGACTGAGTACCATATTCCGCCGTCTATCGCATAAGCTCTGTAACACCCCCAAAATCAGGTAGCAGCGGAATGGTAACAATGGGGTGCTACATCAAAGTATAACAATCAGACTATAGGAAACGACCCTTAAATGGAGTTTTTAAGATAAGATTTCATTCCTATGCATTGCTAAAATCATCAGAGTTCATTACATTAGGTTCCTTTATGTTTTAAAAGTCATAACTTTCACGTACATATTATAATTAAAATCAAAAGCTTCATTAATACCATAAAGATGACTTAAGTTTTTTTAAAGATAATAAAAAGTTGCATTTAATATAGATAAAACACAGAATCCATCTTCATTGATATCTGTACGGCTCCACGTTCTTATCTTCATACCCTAGGACCTGGGAAATTACATGCTATAAAGTAAACACAAAGGTTGAGTGGAAATCTATAGGTTTATCGGTAAAAAGTGTGGACCACAAGACTATGTATTAGTAGACTCTGAAACACATTCAGTAGTCCAAACGGTTTATTATTGCACTATGTCATGACCGAAGCCTTAAACTAGATTTGTGCCCTATCGGAAATAGGTTGCTTGACAAACTAACATTAACACATCTCATGTTAAATTGCACCCTTGTTCAAAATAGTGACCCAAGGAAAGGTGGGGGATTGTCTAGTCCCGATTAGAATCTATCCACACACTTAGCGCTTACTACAATAGCATTAACGGTTCATGATAATAGAGGACTTCACGCAATAAATTGTATACTTTAGACTATAATATTCATGCAGTAATTGGATAGCATACACTTTGTAAAACACTATTTGGAAAAACACTTAGAAAAACACTTGTGTCCATAGTAAAACAAGCAATGTAATTCACCCCGTAAGATTTTGTAAAACTATCACGTAGTAAAAAAAGGGGGCTATGAACTCACTCGTGTGAATGGTAATCAACAATGTATTCTCATTAGAAAAAATGTGTCACGTAGGAATCCGAAGGAACATAATCAATATAGGTCGTATAAGTACTAAAACCACTTTGATTATTTATAGGTCGTGTAGCTCATCATTACTATTGTTCGGGCTATCATAATTAAGAGCGTCAGTAAGTGACGTATGAGGAGCTAGGGGACAACTTTAAATCGTAATCCCAACGACTCGTCGATACGCACCCGAACGAGACATCTATTTAGAATCTCTCTAGTAATATAGTACTTTGAGTAACAATACCACATATAATTTATTATTGCTACATCACATCTAATCGTTTTAGTGAAATCATATTTACTAATGTTAAAAACGTTTATACGTATACTTTTGTAAAACTGTGCGTATCTTTCTATTTTTTAATCGTTTCTTACGTCCACGCTTTCGTATTAAGACGAGTTATCAAAATATACTTTTTAAAATTTTAGTTTTTCATGAATGGAATAGTGAATTGACTGTTCATAAACAATTATAAATTTATTTTTATAAATTTAGTTATCGTAAATCTCGTAAATGTCGTAAACTTATTCGTTTTAAATCCGTTTTTAGCGATTCAATCGGAGTTCGTTCTCGTATTTAAATGTTTATCCATATTAATGATGTTTTAAAAAAAAAATAGAAGTTTCTGTGGGTGATTAGTATTTGTTTTATAAAGTTTATATTATACGTAAATTGGAATCGTCGTTATCTTTTACGTTATAAAATCGGTTTTTTAAGTTTCTTATAATTTGGGTCGTCCATGAGGTGTATTCTCTTTATAAAGTGTAAAACCACTGTCTAAGACAATCAAAACAGCCCAACAAATGTCTTTACCTCACATGAAATCAAAACTTTTCCTAATTAACTTTTAATCACTAGTTTATTACTTAAGCATTTTCCACTTAAACCATACATGTTAACATACTTATAATCTCATTATTCATGATATACTCAATATCATATCATATGAAAAAAAGCTGTACTAAATCATAATCTACAAGTAAGTTTATCCATCTTAACATGTTTAAAACCTAAATGGTAATTTAGTTATATAGAACTTGTAAAACACTAAAAATGATAAAAGTAATAGACAATAAGGGTTTTGGGTAAACCTTAATGAGATATAGTGTGATGATACCAAGTAATCTAAACCCTTGTTTAGATATAAAACCAAAGGCTTGCACTCTTGAAACCCTAGTTTTCAAATAAAACCCTAATCACGATCAGCTTTTCTTGCTTCCAACACTATAAATGCTTAACCAAGACTCAAACATCTTAGTTGGTTTAGATTATGTTGTGTGTATGCTTGTTAAGTGGTTATAGATAATTTTCGTTTCATGAATTATTTAAATGGGTGGGTTTGAGCCATGGCTTTAAAAGAAGGAAAAGATGGAAAGTTGATTTTTGTAAGTGCTTTAGTGTTGTATGAGCTGTTTTGAATGTATGTATACATGTATGTATATTCCAAGTGGTCAACAAAAGACTATGGAAAGCATCTATGAGGGGGCGGTTTTTGTTGGTTGGATTACAAGGACAACAAGGAGTGGAAATCAAAGGATGAGGAAAACATCGGATGACTAAGTTAGTCTTTGGTGTACATTGTCTAAGTATGAATGTGTTCTTTGGTCTCCTAAGGTGCATATCATCTCATGAAATTATGGGATGAAGATTGCTAGCTCTTTCTTGAATAAAGTGGTGAGTAATAACTGCATTTTGTAAAAATATGTGTGTTAAGAGTAATTTAATGTGTATACTTGCAAGTTGTGTATGTCTTGATTATTATATTTATATTTATGGGACGTATATATATACATATGGATATAGTTTTATAAAATTTGGGTATTGGGTATACAAGTGGGTATTTGTTGAAACGTAGAAAAGTTTTGGTGCTTTCGGGTATGCCTAAATGTATTTAATCGCGAACGTAAACAATAATACGTATACCGATAAAAATAAAAAACAATAATAGTAAATAATTTTTATTAATAATATTATAATGATTGCGTGATCGTTAATTTTAATTCGTTTGGTGTCCGTTTACGTAATTGATAATTTATAGCTTACGCGATTAACTTAACTGTTAAATTCAAATGTAAACGCGACGAGAAAACAATTAAATAATTAGTAAAATTGATGTCGTCGTAAATGACCTATAAATACGGCGAATGTTACAGTCTCCTCACGGTTAGAAGGCTTGTATCAAGGCGTGGGTTGCAACACCTGAAGATGGGACGGTTTTCAGAGATAATTCGGATTATTTCTTCGGAATTGGTTCTTCACGTTCACGTATACGAGCTCCTTGCCGAGAGTTCCAACGAACTTTGACTAAATGGATTCTTCTTCGCTTTAGCTTTTTCACATCTCGTTCTACGATCTCAATAGGCTCTTCGACAAATCGCAGATTTTCATCAATCTCGATCTCATCCAAAGGCACCTGAACATCTGGCTCAGCTAAGCATTTCTTGAGTATGATACATGATACCGTGTCATGTGGACACAGATAGATCCCTGGGGTAACTTCTTTCGATAAAGCAAACGGTCCATACACATTCACGATTTCAAATGGTCCAACATATCGTACGGTGCTAGCTTTCCTTCTACCAAATTCGTACCCACTCCTTCCATGGAGATACTTAAGTTACACTCGGTCTCCAACTTGGAATTCAAGTGGTTTACGCTCTTCAGACATTTCTTTTCTGGCGACGCCTAGGACGTCTTTAATCTTTTCTTAATTTGGAAAACAATCTTTTCTGTGTTTCTTGCACAATTTCTGGTCCAATAAGCTGACTTTTCTACCCTCTTCAGTCCATTATCACAGGGGATTACATTTCCGCCCGCTTACAGTAGCATCGAATGGTGCGCACTTAATGCTTGTGTGTATCCTGTTATTATCGGATTATCTCAATCAATGGAAGATGGTATCCCAACTGCCACCAAAATCCATAAAACACAAGCTCGATATCATATCCTCCAGCGTCTCGAATAGTATGCTCACTTCTGACCGTCGGTCGAGGGTGGTAAGTCTGTACTCACAGTCTAGTCTCGTACCCACGCATACTGAAAAGCTTGCCAATATGTGTGTCGTGATATTCGACCATCATGGTTTGATATGATTGGACACCGGCACACCATGTATCGCTACAATCTCTTTGGTATAAATCTTTGTTAACTTTCTCCGTTCTTGTAGTCTTCACGAATAGGTACGAAGTGTGCCGACTTGGTCATGCTATCCACAACGACCAAATCGTATCAATGCCCACTGCTACTTTTTGGGCATCTTTGTGACAAAGTCCATTTTGTTATCTTTCCAATTCACTCAGGAATTTCGGGTTGCTGAAGAAATCCTGTAGGGTTTATGATGTTCAGGCTTTAATTTTAGAACACGTTAGACATCTGCTAACGTAACTTCGGAAATGTCTATCTTTTTTACAGCAGCAATACTAGTCTCTCAGATTTAGTAATCTTATCCGCACCAGGTTGTATGATTTATCTAGAAGTATTGAGCTTCATCTATTGATCAATTTCTCTTCACCCAATTGATGTATCCAGATCCGATCAAAGAAGTAAATTTCACCATCATCTCGTTTCGCTCAATGTGTCTTTCTAATCCTCTTAGCCATTCAGCTGGGGCTTTAAGATCCTTAGAAGCTTCGCTCTACGCTTCCAAAATCTTAGTCTTAAGTCCAGAATAAAATAGTAATACTCATAGCACGTACTCATCTTGGCTTGAGTCTTTCTTTTCTGCTCAAGGATTCTGCCAATATCGTTTCGCCTTTGCACGGGTTGTATTTGGATCTCACACTTGTAGTTACTGAGTACTCGATCAACCACCTTTGGCTCATATTTAAATCTTTCTAGTCAAATATGTACTGGAGACTCTTGTGGTCAGTGTAGATAACACTTTTCGTCCCATAAAGATAATGTCTCTAGATTTTAAGAGCGAAACCACACACACCTAATTCTAGGTCAGGGTGGTATACTTTTTCTCATGCTTCTTAAAATGTCTTGACGAATATGCTCATCAAACTTTGCCCCGCATGCTCAGCATGCTCCCAAATCTTGTTTTGACGCATCACAATAGACAACAAAGTCGTCGGGTCCATCGGGGAGTGCTAACACAGGCTTCTCCTTTAGAATGTGGAAAGCTTCATCTTGTTCATTGCCCCACACATATGTCTTATTCTTTTGAGTCAACAGGGTGAGAGGCTTTGCAATCTTGGAGAAATTCTCAATAAATCTCCGGTAGTAACTCGCCAAGCCTAAAAATGAACAGATTTCAGTTGACGATTCAGGAGTCTTCCAGTTCTTGACAGACTCAACCTTGTTAGGATCCACGTGGATACCGTCACATTTGACCACATGTCCTAGTAACTGAACTTCTTTCAACCAAAATTCACACTTAGAAAATTTGGCGTATAGCTTCTCCTTCTCGAGTAAGTCTAAAATCATCTTCAGGTGGACTTCGTGTTCTTCTTCTGACTTTGAGTAGATTAAGATGTCGTTAATGAACACAATTACGAATTTGTCCAAATACGGTTTGCAGACGCGGTTCATTAAGTCCAGGAATATTGCTGGTGCGTTTGTCAGCCCAAATGGCATGACTGTGAACTCAAAGTGCCCGTATCGAGTTCTAAACGCGGTCTTCGGTATATCTTCCTCTCGGACTCTCAACTGATGATATCCCAAGCGAAGATCTATCTTTGAGAAACAATACGCACCTTGTAATTGATCAAACAAGTCATCAATTCGAGGGAGAGGATAGCGGTTATTTATAGTCAACTTGTTTAATTCCCTGTAGTCAATACACATTCTCATCGCATCGTCTTTCTTCTTAACAAAAAGAACGGGTACTCCCCATAGAGAGTGACTAGGTTGAATGAAGCCCTTTTCTTGAAGCTCTTTTAGTTGGTTCGACAACTCTAGCATCCCTAACGGAGCTAATCGGTATGGCGATTTAACAACTGGCGACGCGCCTGAAGTCAGATCAATGCGGAATTCTATTTCACGCACAGGAGGTAATCCTGACAGATCATCTGGAAATATCTCAGGGAAGTCTCGGACAACTAGAATGTCATCAAACTTCTTTTCATCAGCCTTGATACACGTAAGTGATCCAGGATTCTTTTCCGGCCTCTCGCCTTGGACTTCATGAAACTCGCCATTCGGAAGAAGAATACGGACAATCTTCTCATAACAATCAATGAGAGCTCGGTGGTATGCCAACCATTCCATTCCAATGATAACATCAAAACTTCCTAGCCGGGTTGGAAACAAGTCTATTTTGAACACGTGATTTAACAAGACTAAGGTGAAACTATGTAAAATGGTGTTGGTACTAACCAAGAAAATAAAAATTCTATAATACTCATGAATTAATCGGAATGGTCAATATTTATATAATTGACCGATACAAAAAGATATTGATATGTCAAAAGATAGACGTAAGAGATCGAATTTAAACCAAGTATTATAGAAGACACGTTTGTGGATATAAGAGTGGCACGTTTAAAGCATCTGAGCAGCATTATCACTCCACATTCAAAGAAATCTTTGCAGTCAAACGAGGCATTGAGAAGTTACAGTTTCATCTAATAGGACATGAGTTCCAAGTTTAAATGGACATGTCTTCCTTTCCACGCATGCTACAGTTCAAAAGAAGACCTGTAAGAACCATAGAAGACTAGACTATATGTAGAAGAAACTTAAGAAGTTAAGAGAATATTATAGAGAGAAGATTGTAGAGAGAGAAGTATAAGAAACACACATATATTACTTCAAATTTTGATGCCTTACAATGGCAA
>BQNB010080437.1:0-29934 GCA_026074375.1 Tanacetum coccineum
GTTGAATTATGATTATGTTATCCTTGTTTATATTACCTCTTATCTCCTAATTCCTGAATATGTATTTGATCAAATTTTTGAATGAGTTTACTTCTCGCCAAATTTGTTTGTCTATGCTGACTTCCTACAGGTCAGCCGGCGTTTTTTTCGATAATAAACCGATGCCTTTCTAGAACAACACCGACAGAGCACCAGCTTCCCAGATTCATTAAAACACACCCATTTTGTAAATAAATCTCATATCCATTTATCAATAGACATCTTAAGTACATGTATTAGCAAGAGGATGCACTCTTTGAGGGGGAGCATTATATTTGACTTTTAAAAGTCAACTTATTTCCGACATCTATCGGATAACTATTCAAAAATTATCAAAAAAATATTTTTCTTTTTTAGAAAATTTTATTTAGTCATATAGTTTGTAGGAAAAATATAAAAATTTTCGTAGGGTCATTTTTGTAACTTTTTGACTTTTAAAGAACGGGCTCGGGTGCGGTTTTTTGTCTTGACTCGTTTTTGGGTCAAACGACCTCCGTTTTCAGTCTAGTCTTTTTCATTCTTCGTTATTTGTCTCCTAGAGTAGTTTAGAAGTGAAAATTTCTTCGTAGGGTTAATTTTAAAGATTTTAGGTTTTTCCCCCTTTGTTCGGGGTCCGTGCTCTCGTTTTCTAGCTTAATTTCATATTTTTTAGGATTTTCTTAAACGTTTTTGTTTGTTATTGTCTAATTTAACTTTCCACACTCTCAAATCATTTCTCTCCTTCCAACTCAAATCTTCCGACTGTATCGATTTTCCAGCACAGCCTCGTTGGGGATTAACGACCCGGGAAAATTCTATACTGCTCCCGGTTTTATTGATTGTTGTTGTTTTTTCTAAATTATATATATTTATATATTTTATAATATATTATATATATATTAAAGAAAATTATCAATCAATAACAATAAGATAAAAGACTGTGTTTATTTAATCATGTATTACTCCCTATATTGCTTCTCCTAGTGTTGTTGCCTTGTCACACTTATGATGATCTGTGTAATTATTTCCTAAGTCATGAACGAATTACACGAACCCGCTGTCTACTTAGTATTCTGTTAGAGCAACGCACCTGTAAGGTAGTATGAAACATATTATAAGTGAATCAACCATATTAGGGGGCAAGGTAGTATAAAGATTGTTACCCGATGGTATCCTTTCTACACAATCATGTTTCCCTAGACATATCAACAGCGAAGACAAAAGCTGGTTTTCTAAGACCTAACATGCACATCCATCACAAGAAGCAACACCACAAAGATCTACATTCTAGGTTTTATACAATCATAAATAAACACAATAGGAGGTTTAGCCAAGCATGTTATAAGTAAAGCAAGAACATAGATGAATCAAACAACACATACACATATTAAATGATTAAATAAACCTTACTTGATTAAAACATGAGTTGGAGGAAGTACAATAGGGTTTTTAGGCCCTAAATTCGTCCCTTAAATGCTAACATTTTTTGGAAAACCCCCCCCCTAGGTTCGAACCTCTTTTATTCTAAAGTTACACACTCAAAACCTAAAATTCGGGTTTGTATATATAGGAAAATCGTTGTGACGACGTCGCGTTTTAATCGTGACGCTGTCATGAAAGAGAATATTCTAGATAATGAGCTAGATCGTGTGCTCTAATGCCGTCTTGGAATCTAGTGACACCGTCTTGATCATCGTTATGAAGGCGTCACGTTGTATTTGTGACACCGTCTCCAGCCACTGTAGGGAAATTCTTGAGCCATGTCGGTGTAGGTCCGTAGACTTCTCCGTTTCTTCTCCAAATGAGCCCAAGTCACGTGTATTTCCTCCAAATGCCTTCCAAATGCAAAATATCTGAAAAGGAACGATTAAGTACCTATTTTGGGCATAAATGCATGATTTAAGGGGTTAAACGACCCCGAAAAAGTGTATAAAATAACACCTCATCAAATACCCCTACACTTGGGATTTGCTTATCCTCAAGCAAATGGGCTTTTCTTCCTAGACAATAACAATATGAGTGTCATTTTTACCTACTCTTTAAAATTATTTTACAACACAACCTTTTAGACCTTGTAATTAAAAGCACGGAAAGTATATACTAGCACCTCACATAAGTGTTTGGGATTCTCTCTTTCACTCGGGTGTATAATAAATTATAACATAAGAGGGAAATGGAAAATCAACACTCATTACCTGTCATAGCATATAAATTACCATAGGCTTGGTAAAGGATCAAACCTCAACCGCTAGGTGCAAGCATTATTCATTACTATCTAAGAGGTCTTTTTAAGGGTTGTGGGGTGTAGGTGTAAGATAACATATAATGGAAAAAAAATGGATGGGATACATTTGGGTGGCTTTGGGTGAATTTGGAGTAGAAGGGTTAGCTAATTATTTACACGAATACACGTTGGTTTGGTTGCTAAGCCAAGACTCGGACGAAGATATACAAACTCTACACAACTCTACATCAATCTCTTTTTTTAATAACATAATACATCATAACTTGCGGTTTATAACACGTACCCCTACACTTGAGATTTTACATGCTTGATATTTACAATCTAACTAGTGACCCGATTTGAGGTGGATCAAAATAACATGGAGATCATCTAACAAATATACGGGGGTATTGACTTAACTTTTATTCCCCATTCTTAACATATGGGGGTATTGACTTAACTTTTCTTCCCCATTCTTTCGCGAAATAAATACTACCATGAACCCAATTGTCCCAAAACTGTATTTACAAGGATAAGGACTTAGCAACCGTGTACTCAAATAATTAACTTGGGTTAAACCAATAATGTAACTAAAGGCGACTTTAGTATATACTTGATGGGCTTCAAGCTTTTGGGTTGTAACGTTTTGGTTTAAGGGTGACAATGCTCTTCATTAATAATCTGGAATCCACTAGAAAATTAGAGAACTGTGAAAAAGATAGGAGGATAGGCTCGGAGGGTTATACTAGGGGTATCCTGCACTAAAGGTGAGTGCATGGCAATGGTGTAGGATATTTATTTGATCGGTGTGACAATCATAACAATTACAGGTATAAAACATGGGTTAATCTTAATGCCTCTCATAAAGCAAATCCTAATACTTACTATGCAGTCTCGGGATGCATCACTAAAACAAGTTCTAGAATTTAATATGCTACCGGTACACTCTCATAATCCTAAAATAACCGATACCATTGTTCTAGAAAAGGCGACAAAACCACGCATACACATCTGTAACGACGGAATAGACACACATGATTGCTCACTCCTTAACTCGAACAAGCTAAAGGTATAATATCTAAGGGCGAACCTCACATTGTGGGGGTGGAATTTTGAGGGTTTTTGTGCTAGTCATATAAATTCCTATCCATGGGACGCTAATAATACTCGGTTTTTGTTGGTATGTGTCGTAAAAAAATTTAAATTTTGGTAAAAATCACCCTTTTATGCTATGTTTCGATATATTACCCATCTTTTTAAGGACAAAGCAAATGACAAATGAAAGAATAGTTTCTAAGGCTTATTTTCCCCCTACACTTAAGTTGAACATTGTCCCCAATGTTCTCTAGAAGTACCCGTTAAAACGAATAAAGGGAAAAGAAAACAAGGAAAAGAAACTAGTACTCCCCTGGTTTACTCAATAATGGAGAAGAAACATGCGATAACTGGTTAAATCGTCCTCCGAGAATCATCCAATGAAACTTCCTAAGAACTTCCAAGCTTCTTCTCATCAAATATAACCTGTAATCAAAGACAAAGACAACTATACCAAGCATAAAATGTGCGATTTACCAATATACAATATGAATTTAGGGTTCGACTCGATAGATAGGATGAAAGAATTGTTAAACTTATTAGGTTTTGCAGGTTAACAGCAGAATAATACATATATTAAGTGTCGTGCAAGTCTTATTTTCAAAAATAATTAAAAACTTTAAGTTTTCTGAACCTGGGCGTTTGACACCGTCGGGGTTGTGGTGACCCCGTCACAGGTGTCGTGGTGACGGCGTCACGTGTTAATCGTGACGCCGTCTCCACAGTCTGTGAAAACGAAAATTTTGATTTTGATGAAAAATTTCATGCACTTGATTCCATAAGTTAATTCCTGTATAAATGGCTGTACAAAACCTGAGATTTAACAATTCAATCATATGACACGAAACTGACGCGAATTAATCTTAAATAATTTATTTAACATGTTTGAATTTGGCTCAAAAGCCGGATAAATTCCCCTACACTTATTGTTTGCAGTGGCGGAACCAGGAAATTCAATTGTGGGGGGCAATTTTTTTCTTCATAATAACAATAAAATACGGCAAAAATAACTAGGATCGAAATGATAAATTGAGTATTGCTACTTACAGATGAATGATTTATAAGATTTAGAGTGTTGAATGTTGGGTTTTGATGTGTAAATGGGGGGCAATTAAAAAAACTGGTCTATATTTAACAAAAAATACACTAAAATTTCATCTCGTTAGTCTAGCCATGGAGGGCACCGCCCCCCATACCTTAGGCATGCATCCGCCCCTGATTGTTTGCAAAATACTTTTGATTGAAATTAAGACAATGTTAAAGACAATTCAAAGCATGATTACAAGATAGTTCAAACATAATAAAACAAACCATGAAGAATAAAACACACATGACACTCATAATATGCAGGAAAAGTAAATTGGGTTGCCTCCCAAAAAGCGCTTTTCTTTATTAACGAATCTTGTAGCTAGACTCGAAGTCACACGTTCTTACGTTATTTCATGAACGCTTACGTGCCCATGAATGAGCCATTCCTTCATACTTTTATTCACCTGGTACTCCGGGCCTAGGTTTAAGCAGTTTTTGTACATAAACTTATTCTTTTCATGAGAGTGCCTAAATCCGTTCATTAGATCATTTTGGCTAAGTTTTAACAGTGGTGGGACCTTACTCCAGTTAAAGTTATTGAGCCTAGGTATTGTGCGTAGCATCCTATATGTGTATGTGTTGAAGATCTTAGTGAATGAGACCAAACCCTTGGTGACGTCATATTTGAGCCTAGTGGTTTTTCTAAAGGTTCTGCCCATCAATACCTCAGCCATGTCACTCATAATGAACTCTCATATGTCTTCTAACACAACAAAATCTATGATATAGGTAAAACTTCCGACAAACACGTAGACATCCCTAACAATGGCAAGTATGTTCTTTCCCGTCCCCTCTAGTCTATCTACCATTATTGTATTATAGGCTTTACGCGAGATAATATTCATTGGTAGAAAAGGGTCGAGATAGGCAGTAAACTTCCTAAAGCCTACCATACATTCAAATGCAAGGTCATCCCCATCAAAACTACTTTCTCAGCGTAGTGTTTCTGCGTTTTCATATTCACTTAACTCATTAAGAACTTCCTCATCATCCGAGTCATTATCAGAGTGAGGAAAGGGAGAGACGAGAGGTGTATCTCCCAATCTATCATCGGACTCAGGGTAATTTGTACTAGTTTCATTGGGTTGGTCGGTGAAGCGATTGAGGAATCGCTTAATACTTTCTAGGAGAGAGTCGGTAAAGGCCAAAATTTTCTGTAGCTCTTGGTTAAATCGTGCACATAGCGTAGCTAGAAGGACAGGGCGATTATTGGCAGGTGGTGGATTCGCGTTCTCCATGATGGAGAATGGAATAGTCAATGGAAATTATGAACAAACACACAAAGAAAAGATAGACTACGAGAAAGCTAATATGCGGGAATTAAATTCTCACTTGAAAGGATTTAAGCGAGTAGAACTAAGCTAAACTATGATCAATACCTAACTATTCCCCAGGCGGCGGCACCAAAAACTTGATGTGCGGTCATCGTAAGACTTCTACACGAGAATTTTTACAACTCTCTAGGCAGTGCACCAAATCTATGTAGTGTAGTATGGGCAAGACTCGGGGTTGTTTATCGTTTACTCGAGGAATAGGTTAGGAAGGCTTGATAACGGTCTAACAAAATTCTAAGGGTTGAGGGAAGATTTTTATTGTATTTTTGTATTTTATGGAAAGCAAGTAAATCATATGTTTGAGAGATTGGTTGGTTTTAGCTAATAAACTAAATATAATTCTACGCTCATGGTGATAACAATAAGATAAAAGATTGTGTCTATTTAATCATGTATTACTCCCTAGATTGCTTCTCCTAGTGTTGTTGCCTTGTCACCATTATGATGACATGTTTAACTATTTTCTAAAGCATGAACGAATTACACGAACCAGCCGTCTACTTAGTATGCTGCTAGAGCAACGCACATGCAAGGTAGTATGAAGACTATTACACGGCCCTAGGAGTTTACTAAGTGCATGTAAAATACATTAAAAGTGGATCAACCATATTAGGGGGCAAGGTAGTATGAAGACTGTTACCCGATGATATCATTTCTACATAATCACGTTTCCCTAGACATATCAACATCAATTATAGACAGAAAGCTGGTTTTCTAAGACCTAACATGCACATCCATCACAAGAAGCAACATCACTAAGATCTACATTCTAGGTTTCATACAATCATAAATAAACACAATAATAAGTTTAGCCAAGCAAGTTAAAGATAAAGCAAGAACAATAGATCAAACAACACATAGACATATTGAATGATTAAGTAAACCTTACTTGATTAAAACATGAATTGGAAGAAGTACAATTGGGTTTTAGGCCCTAAAATCGTCTCCTAAAGTTGCTAAACGAACTAGGGTTCGTACCCTCTTTTTATTCTAAAGTTACACACTCAAAAACCTAAATTTAGGTTTGTATATAAAGGAAAATCAAAGTGACTGCGTCGCATTTTAGTCGTGACGCCGTCGTAAGATGAATCTTCTAGATCTGCGTTTGAGTCGGTGCGGGCTGACGCCGTCATGAAAGATGTGACGCCATCACTTGATGAGTTGTGACAGCGTCGTGTCTAGCTGGTGACGCCGTCTCCAAGCTCTGTAAGCACAAATATTCAAGAGTCTTGGTGTTGGTTCGTAATCTCATTCGTTTCTTCTCCAAATGAGCCCAAGTCACGTGTAATTCATCCAAATGTCTTCCAAATGAGAAATACCTAAAAATGAACGATTAAGTACCTATTTTGGGCATAAACACATGATTTTGGGGTTAAACAACACCGAAAAAGTGTATAAAATGACACCTCATCAATCATTTAATTCGTTAGGAGGGTCCTGTTTACTTAGAGGAATATCCATGTTTATATCGAGTTCTGCTTTAGTTGTGTGAATGTAGTTCATTCTTGAACGTATATGGTCATAGATGGTTGTCTATCCTTTTCCAGTTCTGTTGGGACATGCATTCATCACTTCTCTCCATTCACCAAGGTGCAGATCACTGGCTTTGAAATTAGGAATAATTTCACTTGCACTATCCTCTCTATACACTTTAAGTGTAATTAGACCCTTTCTTGTCAAGACATCACAGTTGGTTATTCTTGATTTTGCTATTCTATTCAGCATTTTATCACAGTATCTATCATATTGTAACTTGTCATTATAGTACTTGTTCACTACCTCTGGACTAAGAAGATCAACCAGCTCTTCTTTTCTTACCTCACTTTTACGTTTAGCTGCTTCAGCTCTAACCTATTCCTCTATCTTCTTTTGTTGATTGATTTGTTCTTCAGTTATATGGATATGCTTTTCATCTTCAGTGACAAAATCAAACTTCTTTACTTTCTTTATTCTAGAGGATTCAACCATAGACCCAGTCACGTAAGTTTCACCATCATCAGAATCACTGTTAATACTCTCTTTCTTAGCGTCTACTAAAGACAAGGCCTTTTTGCTCTTGTCTTTCTTAATATGCCCCCCCTCAGGTTGAAAGGACCTTTTTGGTAGACTTTGGAGAAAAGGAAATTGCATTTGGGTTGTGGTGGTTATGATGACTGAAGGAATGATTGGTGTTGTAGGTGGTGGTGTTGGTTTTGATTATTGTTTGGTTAGGTTTGCATTCTTTGCAGCTTTTCTTTGGAATAACTGAGAGATGGTGGCTTGATTTGTGTTCTTCTCTCCCTCAGCAGGTTGAGTGCCAGCTTGGCCTGCTGAAGAAACACTATCGTTTTTAGTTTTATTTAATGCAATAGCCTGAGCAAACTGATTCAAGGCATTAGTGACTTTGTGAAGTAGACTTGAAAGAGCATCCAAGGTTTTGAGTTTAGCCTGAATCACTTCAACTTGTATTGGCACAGAAAGAAATACTGCTGGGAGTTCCCACTGAAGTGTCTTCAATTCAGCAACTTGGGATGTAAGACTTGTGACAGTCTTGGTAAAGTCTTTCAGCTTGGTGGGAATTTCTTTCAGTTCTCTTGGTAGCTCAATTTCTAAATTATGAACTTGTTTCTTTAGGCCTTTTACTTCTTTAGTTAGTTCATTAAACTTGAAGGGGAGTTCCTTCAGCTCAGTTGGTAGTGAGCTGCTAAAGTCATGAGCAGATAAAATCTTTGAGAATTCAGTTTGTAAATATTTTACCAGAAGCTCATTAAGCTGTCCCATGTTAGGAAAGGAGGGTTGAGCTCTAAAGAGAGCAGCTTCAGCTTTGTTCTTCTCAAGTTCCAGTTTATGCTTTTGAGACTGGAGAATGAGGACTTGGTTGGTAAGCTCTTGAATTTAAGAAGACCTGGGGGATGAGGATTTAGGAACTGAAGCGTCTTCAGTTTCATCATTTATAATAGTATGAACTTCATCTTTGTCTGCCTCCTTATCTTCATCACTATCATCAACAACAATGATAGGATCATCTTTAGGTAAGTCCAGGTCTTTGAAGCTTGGTTGAACATGTAACACGAGCTTTGCTAGATCTTCCAACTTGATTATTCTGGAGGCTTCTTCTTCCTTAACTTGTCTAGCAATAGAGCTGGCCCCTTTTCTTGTTATGGGTTAAGTGATGACAGTTTCCAACCCTTCATTAACATATTTGGTTTGGTCTGTAAGAACATGTAGGTCAGTACTTGCATATATATATGATCAAATGAATTGTTTTTGGTTTCTTTATCTATACCCTGTTGTTGAGGTATGAAGTCATTAGGAGCAGATAATCCAGGATCAGCTTCAGCTATGGAATCTGCTGAATCATTATATCCTGATGCAGACTCAGAGTGAATATTGAAAGATGCTGAACAAATAGGCTTATTTAGATTAAATGTTGACATACCATTACTGAGCTGAGGGTCTGCTCTTTCTTCACTAGTGACCCCTAAATAGTTTGGGCCACCAGTTGCCTGCTGGTCCTCTTTATGCATTTCAATAACCACATGTGTGGAGATTGAAGTCTGGCTTGGGTTGGATTCCATAGTCGAGCTGGAATATTTCTTTTTCTTTAAATGACCAGTTTTGGAGCCAGTAGGTGCTTTGAGGACCTACCGTTTGTTGCCTCTTTGCTGGACACATAGGTTGTTTTGAAGAAGTTAAATGCTTCTTGTGTCTAGTTTGAGCTTCAGGCTTTGTGCATTATGAAACCCTCTCAACATTGGAAGAGAGTTTGGGAGCTTTAATCACCACTAGCTTAGCTGCATAGTAGATAGCCAACATGTGGTCTGTGAAGGGAGGTTCTTCAGGTTGGTTGGGCTTCAGTGCCCAATTGTTGACACTGAAGACTTGAGCGGGGTAGAGTGTTACATCACCATCTCCATATCCTTCTTTCATCTTGTGCATTATTAACAGAGATAGAAATCTCGTGTAGGGAACAACTTTTTCCCTTTGTTTCTTGTTGATTTTGATGATAATGTCTTCCCAAAAGATATTGACATAGTCAATGTTGATCCCGTTTGCTAGACTATATAGTATAATGGCATCTTTGTTGGTAATTTGATCAAAACCTCCAGTTCCCCCCCCTCAAACACTAGATAATCTATGCCATTAACAACCTCCACTAGGAGGAAGAAGACTCTTTTTTAGAGTCCCTTTGACAGAAACTGTCTCCTCATACTCAATTGTCTCAAACCATTTGCTAACTAAGTGTCGTGCAAGTGTTATTTTCAAAAATAATTAAAAACTTTAAGTTTTCTGAACCTGGGCGTTTGACGCCATCGGGGTTGTGGTGACCCCGTCACAGGTGTCATGGTGACGGCGTCGCGTGTTAATCGTGACGCCGTCTCCACAGTCTGTGAAAAAGAAATTTTTGTTTTTGATGAAAAAGTTCATGCACTTGATTTCATAAGTTAATTCCTGTATAAATGGCTGTACAAAACCTAAGATTTAACAATTCAATCATATGACACGAAACTGACGCGAATTAATCTTAAATAATTTATTTAACATGTTTGAATTTGGCTCAAAAGCCAGATAAATTCCCCTACACTTATTGTTTGCAAAATACCTTTGATTGAAATTAAGACGATGTTAAAGACAATGCAAAGCATGATTACAAGATAGTTCAAACAGAACAAAACAAATTATGAAGAATAAAACATACATGACACTCCTAATATGTGGGAAAAGTAGATTGGGTTGCCTCCCAAAAAGCGCTTTTCTTTATTGATGAGTCTTGTAGCTAGACTCGAAGTCACATGCCCTTACGTTGTTTCGTGAACGCTTACGTGCCCATGAATGTGCCATTCCTTCATACTTTCATTCACCTGGTACTCCGGGCATAGGTATAAGCAGTTTTTGTACATAAACTTATTCTTTTCATGAGAGTGCCTAAATCCGCTCATTAGATCGTTTTGGCTAAGTTCTAACAGTGGTGGGACCTTACTCCAGTTAAAGTTCTTGAGCCTAGGTATTGTACGTAGCATCCTATATGTGTATGTGTCGAAGATCTTAGTGAATGAGACTAAACCCTTGGTGACGTCATATTTGAGCCTAGTGGTTTTTCTAAAGGTTCTGCCCATCAATACCTCAGCCATGTCACTCATAATGAACTCTCCTATGTCTTCTAACACAACAAAATCTGTGATATAGGTAAAACTTCTGACAAATGCGTAGACATCCCTAACAATGGCAAGTATGTTCTTTCCCGTCCTCTCTAGTCTATCTACCATTATTGTATTATAGGCTTTATGCGAGATAATATTCATTGGTAGAAAAGGGTCGAGATAGGCAGTGAACTTCCTAAAGCCTACCATACATTCAAATGCAAGGTCATCCCCATCAAAACTATTGATTATTCTTTCTCGGCGTAGTGTTTTTGCGTTTTCATGTTCACTTAACTCGTTAAGAACTTCCTCATCATCCGAGTCATTATTAGAGTGAGGAAAGGGAGAGATGAGAAGTGTATCTCCCAATCCATCATCGGACTAAGGGTAATTTGTACTGGTTTCATTGGGTTGGTCGGTGAAGCGATTAAGGAATCGCTTAATACTCTCTAGGCGAGAGTCGGTAAATGCCGAAATTTTTTGTAGCTCTTGGTTAAATTGTGCACGTAGCGTAGCTGGTAGGACAAGGTGATTATTGGCAGGTGGTGTATTCGCGTTCTCCGTGATGAAGAATGGAATAGTCGTGGGAAATTACGAACAAACACACAAAGAAAAGATAGACTACAAGAAAGCTAATATGCGGGAATTAAATTCTCACTTGAAAGCATTCAAGCGAGTAGAACTAAGCTAAACTATGATCAATACCTAACTATTCCCCAGGCGGCGACGCCAAAAACTTGATGTGCGGTCATCGTAAGACTTCTACACGAGAATTTTTACAACTCCTTAGGCAGTGCACCAAATCGTTGTAGTGTAGTATGGGCAAGACTCGGGGTTGTTTATCGTTTACTCGAGGAATAGGTTGGGAAGGCTTGATCACGGTCTAACAAAATTCTAAGGGTTGAGGGAAGATTCTTTTTGTATTTTTGTATTTTATGGAAAGCAAGTAAATCATATGTTTGAGAGATTGGTTGGTTTTAGCTAATAAACTAAATATAATTCTACGCTCATGGTGATAACAATAAGATAAAAGATTATGTCTATTTAATCATGTATTACTCCCTAGATTGCTTCTCCTAGTGTTGTTGCCTTGTCACCCTTGTGATGATCTGTTTAACTATTTTCTAAAGCATGAACGAATTACACGAACCAGCCGTCTACTTAGTATGCCGCTAGAGCAACGCACATGAAAGGTAGTATGAAGACTATTACACGGCCCTAGGAGTTTACTAAGTGCATGTAAAATACATTAAAAGTGTATCAACCATATCAGGGGGCAAGGTAGTATGAAGACAGTTACCCGATGATATCCTTTCTACACAATCACGTTTCCCTAGACATATCAACAGCAATTATAAACAGAAAGCTGGTTTTCTAAGACCTAACGTGCACATCCATCACAAGAAGCAACATCACTAAGATTTACATTCTAGGTTTCATACAATCATAAATAAACACAATAATAAGTTTAGCCAAGCAAGTTAAAGATAAAGCAAGAATAATAGATCAAACAACACATAGACATATTGAATGATTAAGTAAAACTTACTTGATTAAAACATGAATTGGAAGAAGTACAATAGGGTTTTTAGGCCCTAAAATCGTCTCCTAAAGCTGCTAAACGAACTAGGGTTCATACCCTCTTTTTATTCTAAAGTTACACACTCAAAAACCTAAATTTGGGTTTGTATATAAAGGAAAATCGAAGTGACGGCGTCGTGTTTTAGTCGTGACGCCGTCGTAAGGTGAATCTTCTAGATCTGCGTTTGAGTCGGTGCGGGCTGACGCCGTCATGAAAGATGTGACACCGTCACTTGATGAGTTGTGACGGCGTCATGTATAGCTGGTGATGCCGTCTCCAAGCTCTGTGAGCACAAATCTACAAGAGTCTTGGTGTTGGTTCATAATCTCGTTCGTTTCTTCTCCAAATGAGCCTAAGTCAATCTAATATTGTATATGTTTCGGGTTTTTAAATCCCAAACAAAACCGAGCCCGTGGGTGGTACCTAGTTAAATATCCCGCGACGTCACATTAAATGTGTTAGGGGTATATATTATTTAGATTTTTCTAACAATTCTAAATATTATAATAGAGATTTTCTTTTTTAGCAAAAAATCTAATTCATTAATTCTAAAAATTTCTTTTCCATATTCTCTCTCAACTCTCTCTTCTCTCTCTCTCCTCTCTCTATTTTCGTTCTTCGCTATCTCTAGTTTTCTTGATTGTGTATTCCGGGGGGTGTTATGAAGTGAAGTGTATATCGGGAACCTACAATTGGTATCAATCGCCTCGTGGTGGGATGGATTGCGTGGTTTTTTTTTTTTGGTGTGGTAAGCATATTGAATTCGGCAGATTTGGTTGTTGCATCACTCGGCATAATTGTTACTTTTGTTTTGATTCGGCTCATTCAAAGAGAAAGGCAAAGACGACTTGTTGGTTCGTTTTGGGGTCCAAAAAGTTCGTTTTTTTTGTCGCAGCAGTGAAAAACGCTTGCACCGAACAAGAGGAAAAACGTATCGATCGAACGAGTGGAAACGTTTGGATCGACGAGTACAACCTCGAACAAGCGAAATCGAACGAGCCTGGACTCGAGAAAGGACGATCTTCGATACGAAGCGGACGGAACAAATCGATCGAACGGCGGCCGGACGGATCCCGATCGAGAACGAGCGGATCGAATCGACGCGATTTCGAAACGAGAGGATCGAACGAGCGGATTGTTCGAAGAGCGTGATCGAAACGAGCTGGATCGAACGATGCAAATTTTTTTGGAATCTTACCGAACGATAATTTTTTTAGAAAACTTGTTCTGTGACGAAATAAAAAACAAAAAAAATGGTTTCAGTAAACAGCCATTAACTTTTGATCCGTAAGTCCGTTTTTAGGCCCGTGACCTCTCTCAAATCGGAGAGGAAAAACGAGACGGGATCACGCTTCTTGTAAACTATCCTTTAGCAGGTTAAGGATTTTTCAAGGCCACAAAAGCTTGTTTTCTAGTGATTTATTGACATTTTTCAGTTTTTTCAGGAATTTTTGGCCGCTGATTTCGCATCAAATCATTCACGGTTTAGAGTGATTCTGTAAAATCGTTAAATTCAGTTATCGGTTTTAATCATTGGACGTGTAAAATCCCGTGAACGTGAATTGCTTACAAGACCACAACTTCAATCACATCATATCCACTTAAGATCCAACAAAATCTTTCACACTTCACATTTCATAACTATTCATTTATCATGTCTACTCCAGTTAACACATCCTCAACAGATAGCCAAATGCACAACAATATCAAGGCAGCTGGTTCAAAAGATCGTCCACCGATGCTTAGACCAGGAAGATATTCTCAGTGGCGTTCGCGTTTTCTACGATACCTTGACACTAAATCGAATGGTGAATATCTGAGGAAGTGCATCATTGCAGCAGTTGAAGCAGCAGAGAACATTCTACCAGTAGCTGCACATGAAGAAGCTGAGACAATACACAACATGACAACAGAGAACAAACTTTACTTTCAAGCTGAAAAGGAAGCTATTTTCCCTTGATTTTGACTGGTATTGGAGATGAAATTTACTCAACTGTTGATGCATGCAACACAGCTAAGGAGATGTGAAACAGCCATAGAGAAGGATACAATCAAGGTGAATCGTTTGAACAACAAAGTTAAAGAACCAATCTATTCTGGGAATTTGGGAAGTTTACTTCTCGAGATGGAGAATCCATGGAGTCTTATTACTCACGGTTTTATAAACTGATGAATGAGTTGACAAGGAACAACTTGCAAGTTTCACCAATGCAAGTGAATGTTCAATTTCTTCAACAACTTCAACCAGAATGGTCGAGATTTGTGACGGTTGTCAAGCAGAGACAGGAAATAGACACAGTCTCATATCACAAGCTGTTTGACGTTCTGAAGCAGTTTCAAAACGAAGTTAATGATATCGATCTGAGAGATTAGACCAGAAGTGCCAAATCCATTTAGCTACTTCTTAGCGGCTGCTCAAACCATATTCAGATAACTACTAATCAGCACCAAAACCTCAAGATCGAATGCCCATCATACATGCAATCTTCTTTCTACACGACCAAGTGCGTCTACCAGACACAAAGGCAAAGAGATCGCCAAACCAGTTACTCCTCAATCTGAGTCAGTTTCGAGACTCAGTGATCTAGAACAAGCTCGGAGGATAAAGGATATGAAAAAAGACTTGGCCACCCCTGCTAATACTATAAGAAGCTATACAAACCTACCAACAACAACCTTCATGAATAACTACACCAAAGGTATATCAACGAGGACACAATCAGTCAGGCATTTGGGAATCAAGGACGAAGATAAGTATGCTGGGGCTAGGGAAATATTAGTAGTCCGGTAGTGCAACAAATGGGATACCAATTGCTTTAACATGCAATAGGATTTGGACACTACCAGGGAATACAGGAAGCCAAAGCGGGTTAAAGACTATGCATACCACAAGGAAGAAGATGATGATGTGCAAACAAGCTGAACAAGGTATTCCACATCAAGCGACAGATGATTGGCTAGAGACACGATGAAGAAATTGATGGAACACAGGAATTGTAATCACATTACCGCACATGGCCAAAAGATTCAGGAGGTTCTCACCTGAAGATTCCAGTTCTACTGTGTCAGCCACTGGATCAGGTAACCAAAAACCATGCTGAAAAAAAAAATGTTGTGTTTTGCCAATGTGAGAGACATTTTGACAACCTGAATCCATTAACGACACATATGTTTTGGAGAAGATGATACAATTTGTCATTCCCTGATTCATCAAATATATGAACTAATGATAATCGGGTTGAAATCAAAATACGTGCTGAATGTGTTTGCTGAGCGTGCTGCGCTGCTAATTGTAATTGCTAATTGACTTTGATATGAAAGGAAAACAAAAAACGATATTAAACAAGTAAAGAAAAGCAAACGCATCATTAACCTCAAGAACTGAAGGAGTGCAAACTAACCTTAGATGAATCTAGTAGGCTCTGAGGAGGCTACTAGCAGTCGGGATAGTTCTCTGATTGCACTTCAGACCAAACAGACTGAGCTTGAGAAGTACACGGCCCTTAATGACCGAACGAGTGATTATAAAATACTTCAAACAAAGTTAAATGAAACTCTAGGACTATTAGCTCTAAAAGACATTGAAATTAAAGAAGGTTTGAAAACTAAAACCTATGAAATTTCAGTTGTCAATCAGAAACACGATGAGCTAGTCAAAAAGAGTCTGTTAAATAGGTCACAATTTGAAGGTCAACTCAAAGAGAAAAGTAAGGTTATTTTGGATTTAAAGGTTAAGGAAGGAATATACTTGACACGATGATTGAAATGGAACAACAAATAAAGTTTTTTAAAATGAAATCGTTATAAACGCAATCAGTCAATTCAGACCATTTCACATGTTAGCCCCCCAAATGCGCAATGTATAAAGTTAGATCAACCTTTGCTAATCCAAAGTACCTCAAGAAAGCTCAATCTTAAGCCCTGTTTGTATGAAAGATCCCAAAAGATAACCTTTTTTTTGTTCTATCCTGCAAACAGATTTTTGCCCCAATGGGGAAAGAACAGTGACTCTTGAAAAGGAAGTAGATCAAAATTGATAAAGACAAAGTGAAACCATAGATTGACACATACAGAAACATATTTATGCAACTTACAAACCACCATCCAAAACCAATCTTGATCAGTTGAACGCCTAAATGGAAGTTAGGAAGACAAAATGTGGAGAAAAACGTTTGTTAGGACAAAGCCAAACATGCCTAAAAACTTTGGCCTTTCTACCCCGTTTCTAAATCCATTTTAGTAAAAGTGACAACTTTATAACGAAATGACAAACAACTTCAATCATTTTAGAACAATTTGTCAACAAACTTGGTCTAATCATACTAATAGTGCATTTCCTAACCCAACTGCTAAGAGTATAGAAGTTTTGATCAAAACATTATTAATGCCTCTTTCAAACAAAACTATACTGGACAGTCATTGTTTTGTTCATGAACTAAAAAAGGAAATGAATGACGATTTGGAGTACGTTAAATCCCTTGAAAAGGAGATTGATGAACTTGAATCAGAAAAGACTGATTTTTCAAACATATATGATCTACTTCTCGAAGAGTGTGTGTCTAAAGATGTTACATGTTCGTATTTGCATTCTCTGTCTGATTTAAATGCTAATACGAATTACAAGTGCTGATCTTCATAAAGTCAAAAGAATGTGAAAGTCATGCACAAATCTTTCGAAACAAACTGAAACTGTTAACACAAAGAAGTTCATATAAGCTGTTTGAAGAGTTTCGGCTAAACTTGAAAAACCCTTAATTTCTCTTGAAACTTTCTTTACAACAATGTAAAGAACATATGAAAAACACCCAGTTTGCAAAGAAAATGCCTTCAAGATGCAAGATGAAAGAACCAAGGTGATAAATGAGTTAAATAAACTCTTCAGGTAACAAAAGGAAAGTCTGTGGAAACGACAGTTTTGATAAACCATCTGTTGTTCGACAACCAAATGCCAACGGATTCCAAAACCATAGTTTTTTAGGAAAACACGACCCCAAACCTTTTTTCAAATTCTCCTGAAATGAGAAGTTTTCAAACAAAACAGTCGGTTAATAAAACTAATGTGTCGGATGGTTTATTTAAACCAGTCACTCAACAGAATTTGCCTCGGAATAGAAACCAAGTGGTTCGAAACACAAATGTGTGCTAAACCAGAATGTAAGAAATGCCAACCACCACAACACAAATTAGAACACCTAGTTTCCTCATGCTTCTAGAATACTAACCTCACGATGTTTAAAATCTTCAAGAGTAATTCACACTACTATGTTACAGAACCACAAGCTAAGTGCATCAAGTTAAAGATAAGGTCGTGCCAAACATAGTCAAGTGAATTTCAAAAGAAGGAAGTAGAAGACCATCATAAGATTTCTAGTATTTCTAAGAACAAAGTCTGTAACTGCATGTAAATGACAGTTCAAACTCCAGAACTTCGAATGCGATAGATGTTTTGTGTCTGAATGTGTAACATGTTGGTTTATTTATAATCATGATGCTTGGTTCTGCGAACTTGAAAGACGTGAATACTAAGAACTATAAGAATCCTAATGTAATGCCTATTAGCGCAGAAAACCCAAAAGAAAAGCAACAAATCTGTTTGCAACAACCCCATATGAAAACAGGTGCTCAGATACACTATTCAGAAACTCCAATAGTTTACTATAAGGAGTTGTATGAGATACTAATCAATGGAATGGAAATGTGGTTAGCTAAGAGAAGTTCCATCAAGTTATACATGACACAAAAGCCACTTAAGACCAAAAAGATATGGATCCCAAGATTATGAAATAATAATCAACAAGTATTAAGTCCCACTTATAAGATCAGTGTCTCTAGGAACTAATGTCTTGAAGATATCAAATTCCTAGGACCAATTTGTCCATGTTCCATCGACCTCTAATTCTCTTGCAGATTGTACAACTCATCTATATCCATTGTTACTCTGGATGCACAAAGCAATATGACGGAAAATCTCAAGCTGTTGTGTAATTTTATGGAGAATTTTCTGGGTACTGTTTTTTGGAAATGATCGGTTTGCTCCAATTCATGTTGGAGATCTGATACAAGGTAATGTCACGAGATCAAAACGGGTTTTTACGTCGAAGGCCGCAATCAACAATCTTTTCTCGTTGGTCCAATTCCGTATGCTGATTTGGAGGTAGCTTTTCAGAAATCTACTTAATTGTGAGAGATCTTCAGGGAAACGATTACTAACTGTAGTCCATGATCTGATCTCTTACACAAATATCTCTTCAAGAAACAACTTCACAACTCCAATTCCTGTTTTCATTTCATATGGCTAAAGCTCACCAACTCAAGCATGGTGTATGCCAATCAAGGCTGTCCTCATCTAACTTCTGAGTACATCACCCTTACTACTACTCAAAGAAGAGGTTGTGACTAGGCTACCTAAGTTTGAAATAGTTCAAAGATCTACTTTGTTCGTCTTATGAAATGAGTAAAGCAAAAAGAAGTTCAATCAAGACAAAAGCAGTTCCTTATTCTAAAAGTAAGGCTAATTTGCTTCACATAGACTTGTGTGGTCCAATGCGCGTTGCAACATAAATAGGAAGAATTATATTCTGGTGATTGTTGATGACTAATCAAGATACACCTGGACTCTTTTCTACATCCAAATAAACACCAGAAAGTTCTCAAGACGTTCTCACATGATTCAACGCAATCTCAAGCTCAAGTTATTACTGTTAGTACTAGAGACATAGTGCATAGAATTCTTGAACAAGAACACTCCATGCTTCATCAAGAAGAAGGCATTAAACATCAAACTTCCACTACTCGAACACGCTGAACAGAACTGCCGTTTTGTTGTAAGACAGAACCATGTACTCTTGTTGAGGGCTGCTCGAAACAAGAAACGATGCTTTCCGCGTTCCTAAGCTTCCATTATCATGTTGGTTGAAGCAAGTTGCAACCCATGGCTATACTCAGAACAAGATCAATCATCATAATCCACTCTCATGGAAAGACGGCATAATCACATCATAAATGACAGGAAACCTTCAATAATACATCTTTCACATCTTTGGTTGCCATTTGTTACATAACTAAGATGGGGAAAAATACTGGATAAGATGAATAGAAAAAGGATCCATAGCTTCATGGGGATATTCTAATCTCCTCAGTCGAAGGGATATCTGGTTTACAACAAGCGAACCAGATTGATAGCTAGTCCATACATATCAATTTTGAAGAATCAAAGAAATGATGTCTGATCACAACAGGTCCGACCTGTCACCACAACGACAAGAGATGTCTGTTGAAAATGTCTCTTCAGGCCTCGTTCCTCAAGGACAAAAGGCGTCAAATTATGACAACTCTGACCCTGTGCCCCCCAAGACAAAATGTGTTCTAACAGCAAAAAGACCGATTCCTCACAACAAGGTTAGAAATTTATCTTCATTCCGTTACCTTGAAGATTATTACAATCCTAACCCATGGTCATGCTGAGGAAACAACAATGATCAAGCACCGAATGCATCATTTCAAGAAGCTGAATTTATCAATCCTTTTTTGTACACGGGTACAAGAACTTGGTGGGTCTTCCTCACGCAACATTTGAAAATACCGAAGTGCATTCATTCAACCACAAAGTCATGAATACCGATGGACCAAAGATCATCCATATAGACATGCTCATGGAAATCCCAACATGCCAGTTCAAACAAGACAACAAGCATGCCACCATCCTGAAATGTGTATGTTCGCATCACGGTGAGTATTGTTTGAACCGAAGAACAATAAGGAGGCAATGGCTGAATTCTGCATGGATCGAAGCAATGCAGGATGGAACTTCATCAGTCCGACAAGACGTAAGAGTCTGTGAACTAGTCGACAAACATTTGGCAAGATGATTAAAAAACAATAAAGCTAAAGTGGTTATGGAAGAACAAGAAGGATGAAGATCAGACTGTAATTTGCAACAAAGCGCGACTTGTAGCTAAAGGTTATGCTCAGGAAGAGGGTATTGATTTTGAAGAATCATTTGCTCTAGTTGCTCGCTTGGAAGCAGTTCGAATTTTCGTTGCCCACGCAGCACACAAGTCCTTTCCATCTATCAATGGATTAAGAAACGGCATTTCTTAATGTTCCAACTGAAGAGTAGGTTTTATTTGCTCAGAGCCAGAAGTTTGTTGATCCAGATCATCCATAAAAAAAAGAAAAAGTCTCTCTCAGGAAAAAGCTTGGTGGTGGATTAAAGTAATCTCCAAGACCTGGTACGATGAACTATCAACCTTCCTGATGTCCAAAGGCTTTACTAAAGGTACAATTGACCACGCTTTATTCAAGATAAAATACAGGGAGGATATTCTACTAGTGCAGATTTATGTTGATGACATAATTTTTTGGTCTACAAACCCTAAATAATCAAAAAGATTTGAAAAGAGTAATGCACATAGATTTTGAAATGCCTTTAATAAATTTGGGGAATGAAATTCTTTTAGGAACTGTCCGATTCCACCAGTCCCTCAAAATGTATTTTTAATCAATCAGCCAAGTACCTTTAGAAATTCTGAAAAGGGCATCATATGGACAATTGTCCACTCCATTGGTACCCGAATGGCTATAAAACCCAAACAAAAGTAGATTTGAGTGGAGACCCGTAACCACTCTGATTATCGAGTAAAAATCGGGGTCAACATCTGACTTGACATCTATAGACCTAGACTTATGCAAACCGTATGCTATTGTGCACGTTATCTAGCACGACCAAACTCACAAAGCACCTCAAGGAGTTAAAAGAATCTTAAATACCTAAAGGTACCATTAACATGGGACTCACTGTATCCAAAGGTTTCAAATCTATGAAGTAACAGCATTTTCAGACATTGATCATAGCCGATGCCTTGAACCGGAAAAGCACTTCTGGAGGGATACAGTTCCTTGGTGATAAACTTGTAAGCTGGATGTCAAAGAAACAAAACTGCACTGCAATGTCTTCAGCAGAGGCAAAGTACGTGGCGTTATCTGCAAGTTGTGCTCAAGTAATGTGGATGAGGACACAACTTCAAGATTATGGCTTCAACTACAACAAAATACCGTTGTATTGCGACTCTCAGTCAGCCATAGCAATCTCATGCAACCTCGTACAACATTCGCGAACAAAGCACATCCATACTCGGTATCATTTCATAAAGGAACAGGTTGAAAATGGTATAATTGAATTATATTTTGTCAAAACTGAATACCAATTAGCTGACATGTTTACGAACCCCTTCCTAGGATCGGATTTAAGTATCTGTCAGAAGATTGGTATGAGATGTTTGACCATCCAGCAGAATGGAGTTCTGACTAATGAGACTGCTTGATATCATCTCAAACACACCATGTACATATTTTTTTAAGAAAAGAAAAGATACAAAGAATATAAAACTTCAAAAAGAAAATACAAAATCAGAAAAACACAAATTTCCAAAAGAAATCTCTCGACATGTCTATTGAATCGATAACATTTACGTGCTGAGAAAGTCGATTAACATGACACAGTTGTAAATGAAGTTTCGAGCGAGAGTTTCAAATAGTTTCAAAACATGTCATTTCTAATTTTCTTGATGACTTATGTGCAAATTCAGTACAATAACCCTGACTTCAATAAAGAAAGGTTATAAACTTATCCTCACAACGAGAAAATTAACGTTTCTCGGTCTGACTGTCTTACAAGACATTCAATGTTTTTAGCTCAAGAAAAAGGATAGTGTACGTTTCAGTGCGCTTACCCCTTAACCCGTTAGAAGAGAAGTCCTCTAACATTTGTTTTTTAAAAAGTTAAACACAATTTTTCCAAGAATTTCTCAATGACAATTTCATAATCATTCAAATTTTGTGTGTTCAACACTCCATCCCTCATAATGTTTTCAAAAAGACAACAATTTTTCAATTGGTCCTATTTTTGAGGGGGAGTTTTTCGAAAAACAAAGTTTTAATGTTCTTGGATACATCATCAACGACCATTCTTATGTATTCAAAACATTATCAAAATGTTCCAAACCATTCATGCTGATAATATTTTCTCCCACAGAATTTTCAAGACATATTTTAATCACAAGGTATTTCAAAAACTAAGTGTTTATTATTTAAAATAAGGGGAGAAAATGTAATTAAAATATGATCTATTCGACTCAATGTGCTGAAGAAAAGGTTTTATGGTTCGATCTTATACCCAACAACATCTTAATTTCACGACGAATCTGAAGTCATAAGGTGGTTAGGTTAGGAATCAATCCTATGATCCAACCAGAACCGGAGGATCTACCCAAGGATAATCCAAAGTTAGAAATAGCAGTCCTTAGGTATGATTGGAGATGAATGTATATGGGAATAATGCCGACTAAGATTGAGTTAACACTGGAACAATCACAACAAGGTGTTAGTAATGACGTCTTGGTAAGCATTGAAGGCGTTGAAGAATTAAAAAAGAAATGTATGTGAATAAATGTTTGAAAACGAAAGAAGCCCTCCACACACTTGAAGGCCGAAACGGGGTCAATACATATGCGCCAGTCAAATCACATTTGATTGCTGACATTGAAATGAAATCATGAGACCTAGGTGATGCAATGCACAACGCTTCCCAACCATCCCGGTTTTCTCTTAACAGAAACTTGTCTCATTTGTCACGGAGATACACAAGTTATCTTATGGACATCTCACTCGATATCGTTGCTATGTAACAGGTGCAATCTGCTTCAGCCTGACCGAGTACTAAAACCAAAGTGCACTAATCGAGTCTAGAGCCAAAAGATCACGCAAAATCTCGTTAGGAACACATCCATTTCAACACTTGTTGAACATCAATCAGGTTCACAAAGCTGTTAACCAAGAGTCCTACGCAATATCATTGTGATATTTGCCAGAACATCCGAGTGATACTATAAGTATTCACAATGAAGATGGAAATCCTGCTTGAGTCAGCATCAAACAAGCTCTTGGTAGGTGACTTGCGAGATTCTATATGAATCAAACTTGTGACAACTGGATATCGATTTGGTCCAGTAAATGAATTGACGTTGATGCATTTTTGAAATAAAAACATGAAACTCCACGTGCCCTCTTCGATGTGGTACAAAAACTCTTTAACGAGTGACACGTCGATTGATTTTCAATCAATTTTTTCTTGTTTATCACTAACTAAAACAATGCAGGTCCAACTGGTAGACGCAACCCAATCCCATACAAATGCTCATCTACGAAGACAAACAATCAGAAAGCTAAAGAATTTAAAGACAAAGACTTTCGCTAACTCTGATTTGAAGCTTTCAAGATAATGCATAGTATGAGCATGTTGGTCAAAACACAAGATCGCAAGATGGCAAAGACGATAAAGACAGGACAAGCTCAAAAGTCAGATCGCAAAGCATGAAGGAACAAACCTACAATAAAGAAACGAATACAAAGACCAAGAACACTCAGCCTAAAACACAAAAAACAATCTTCTGATCTCAAGAAGGAGTGTCATCATGATCTCACTCGGAGGAGATAGGTAGCCTCAATTTTATTGATCAATAAAGGAAGCTCGTTCCCGTGTTCAAGACCTCACTTCGGGGGAGATTGTTAGCCTCAATTTATTGAGTCGAACAAGGAAGTTCGGTCACTCTACGATGGAGCTTCGGTCTTTAATTAGTTAATGTTGTAATAGGATAATATCGGGAATCAGGCTCGATAGATAATCTAATATTGTATATGTTTCGGGTTTAATCCCAAGCAAAACCCGAGCCCGGGTCCTAGTTAAATATCCCGCGCGTCACTTTTAAGTGTCGGGGTATATAAGGAACTTTTCCACTTGGAAAAGTTAGTTGTTCAAAATATCTAATAATTCCATTTCTCTTTTCTCTCATCTCTCTCTCTCTCTTCTTTCTCTCTCTAAACAACTCACCTCCTCATTTCTAGTTCCGATTTCGTGATCGATTGTATGAAGTGAAGTGATTACGGGATCCTACAGTTTAACATAAAAAAATGTTTCATTTTCTATAATCTAAATGATTTATTTATGGCAACTAAGTGTGCCTAATGGACTTACCAAAGTATATTTATAAGTATCTGTTATAAGAATTCCCTTATATTACTTATTTATTTTACGTAAAAGGTATAAGTATATTATATTGAGTTATGGGTTTGGAGTGTGTTGTCTTTGAAGTGAGTCGTCAACTATCACACCGCTAAAACGTTAAAGATAACCGTACAACATGCGTCTGACCTCTATGCATCAAGTCTGAAAACTATTTTGGGAATGGAAGTTTAAATGGAACATTAATTGGACTAGGTCGTGCTCGGAACGTCGTTGCATTTGCTTGTGTGATTTGAGTTTGCGGCTAGACACCTTTGCTTGAGGTGAGTTCTCGTAGCTCCACTTTTTAAATCTTTTTCGTTGGGGGAGAATGATACTCAAATGTATTTTGAATTGTTTTCTGAACTGTGCGAAACGTGCTTTTGGTTTTTGGACAATCTATGTGCTTATGACTGATATGTGTTTATGACTGTGTGTTTAGCATTCGTTGCTAATTCCTGCCCTACGTAAATGCTCCAGTTGGTAGGCATGTAGGTGCGTAATGGACATATGGAGTGGTGACTCCAGGAGCATTGGTATATGCTGGTATAATGACTAGCGGGGATGCTAGGTCATAGTACATGATTAGCTGTTAGGAATTCAGTTTTTAGTGAAGTGATGATCATTATCGAACTCATGAGCCTTAGTAATAGTCAGTCAATTTAATGTAATATCTAAGTAATCTAACCAGGCCGGCTTATAGAAAGCCCAAGGAAAGCCCATAGAAATCCCGGCCCGGCCCAACTATATAAGTATATTAACCCTCTCCACACATGGAGAGGGTGTTGGTTGAATGCATTTTCTCATAATCTTGTGTGTGTTTTTGAGTGTGTTCTCCCATCCACTCTCTCTTTAGCTTTCTCTCTCTAAGTTTCTAAGTGTGTGTGAAATAATAATATCCTTCAATTGGTATCAAGAGCCATGAAGTGGTGTGCTTAGATTTTGTGTTCTTGTTTTCGGCTCGTGTGTTTTAGTTCATAAAAGGCTTGTCTTTTTGATTTTTTCTTGTTCTCTATGCTTAAAGTCCACACTAAAAGATCATCTACATAGGTAGCTTTGATCTAGTATCCTTGGATATAGGTGTGTGTGCTTAGATTCATAGAAAAATTTCTTATTTTGTGTCATTTGGGTTCGTTAGCTTTATAAAGGTCAAAATCTTAATTTTAAATTTTTTGGCTTAAAAACCTAAAGTTTTTCATTTTCTTGTCGCACCCAAAACACCTCACTAAGGGCTTAGTAAAACACTTTTGGTACAAAAATTTTTATAAAACAATCATCAAAAACGTGTCTTTTTGAGTTTTGGAAAAGTGGGTTTCGAATAACTACCGATCTAGTTCTTTTCGTGTGTACCGATCTAGAAATTTTTAGTACGTACCGATCTAGAAATTTTTAGTACGTACCGATCTAGTATTTTTAGTGGGTACCGATCTAGTATTATCAGTGTAAACCGAACTAGTTGATTTCAGTTACAAAGTTACAACCGATCTAGTTGTTTTCAGTTATAACCGATCTAGAAGTTTTTCAGTGACAACCGATCTAGAAGTTTTCAGAGACAACCGATCTAGTTGATTTCAGTTACAACCGATCTAGAAGTTTTTAGTGACAACCGATCTATAAGTTTTTAGAGACAACCGATCTAGTTGATTTATGTGACAACTGATCTAGTCAAGTCTAATCGAAACCAAGCAACTCAATCTTTTAAATTATACGGTTTATCTCTTTGACTTGTAAAATCCCATGAAACATTAGCTTGTTTTCCCGGTTTTGTCAAGAATTATAAAATCCCTTGTAGTTTCAAGAATCAAAACACTTAAAAGACAACTTAATCAAACATAATTTCTTTCTACCATCGTTCGATCAAACAAGTAATCTTTTAATATACAAATTTCACAAATGACGACTCTTGCTGACAAAGCGATTCTTTCAGGTGCTGACAATCGTCCACCTATGTTGGAAAAAGACATGTACGATTCTTGGAAAAGCAGTTAGCTATACATGATGAAAAGACAACATGGAAGAATGAACTTTGAATCCATTGAAAATTTCCACTCATATGGCCCTTCCACATTGAGAAACTGGATGACCTAGACCAAAGAAATATTCAGAGTTATCTGCTATGGAAGCAATTCAAGCTGATTGTGATGTCAAGGCAACAAATATCATTCTCTAAGACTACCACCTGAGGTCTATGCATTGGTAAGCAATCATAAAGTCGCCAAGGAACTTTGGGAAAGAATTCACTTCTGATGTAAGGAACTTCATTACGAAACAGGAAAAAATTGTAAGCGTTATGAATGAATTCGATAAGATTTAACTTATAAGAAGGGGAAACACCTACGTGATTTCACTTGAATTTTTACTACTGCGCAATGACATGACACATCCTACAATATGAAACTGGAACAATTTCAAGTGAACACCAACTTTTTGAATACACTTCCTCCTGAGTGGAGCAAATTTGTGACAAATGTCAAACTGGTTTGGGATTTGCATACACACTACATTGATCACTTCATGCCTACTTGGGACCAACATGAATTTCATGCAAAGAGGTTCGTTTTAAAATGCATGAACGCAACTCAAATTCGCTTGCTTTAGTTGTAACCCCCTCAGATGACCCAAGTCTCCCATATCCAACTCAATCAGCACTCATACCAAAACTATCAATTTCAACCACAAGTTTCACCATATCAGACTCCCCAGTATAGATCACCTTATCAGTCTCAACAATACTCAAGCAATCAATTATCAACACCTCTTTCAATCACTCATCCATCCAATGATTATCAATCATCAGTTCACCACAACGCTTATTCTCCATCATCATCAATCCCTCAATTGGAATATGTTCCCATAATTAACCAACAACAATATGAATTTTCCCAATCAGACTTTGGTCTAACTGTTCCAGTGTTCTAGAGAGGTGATGATCCCATTGATGCTATCAATCACGTGAGTGGTCCCATTCCATCCAGCTGTCGTCACAAATCTCGCTAACCTACTGCCAACAACAGATTGAATTCCATAAAACCTAGGCAAACAAGCTACCATTAATGATGGCAGATTACTACAACCAGTGTCAGGGGAAGACAAATTTCTTTTTCTTCAGGGTACAAGTAGGGACCTACACCTCCAAAGCAATTGAAGCAATCTGGGAAACAAAGGACTGTTATTATTACAACTGCAAAGGGGAAGGCCACAATCTAAACAATCACTAAAACTACAGAGAAACAGGATGAATCTAGTTAAGGAGAAAGTGATGGCTGGTATCAAGCTCAAGTAACTTGGTCAAAATTCTAATGAGAGGAACTAGCATTTTGGCATATTCCAAATATTCCTGAAGGGCAATGCCACATAGACTTTCATTAACCACAATGTTGCTTATCAAAGCGGATGCTTTGGATGCATATGACTCTGATTGTGTATGATTTAACACTGCAAAGTTGCTCTCAATGGCGAATATATCTCATTATGGTTCAGATGCTCTCGCTGAGGTACACAATCATGATAATGTGAATAATAATATGCTTAATCAAGCTGTGCAGGCGATGCCGTCTTCTGAACAGTCGAATGTTGTGAACCATTCAGAGACTGAAATAACCAGTGATAGCAATATCATTCCTTATTCTCAGTATGTGATTGAATCACAACAGGCAGCTGTTCAGAATTCTAACTCCTTTGCACAACAAGATGCACTGATATTATCTGTGATTGAACAACTGAAAACCCAAGTAGTTAACTGTACCAAGATAAATCTGGAAAATAAAAGTGTCAATGATACTTTAACTGCTAAGCTTGAAAGATATAAGGAACAAGTTCAAGTTTTGAAAGAAGGACAAAATGTTGATTTAAGGAGTAATGATAACATTTCAGATTTAAGTGCACAGTCTGTAGAGATTGATCGTCATAAAAAACTCTTTCTGAACATTTAAAAGAAAAGGAATCTTTAATGCAAATAGTTACTCTTCTCAAAAATGATTTTAAGAAAGAAGAATCTAGGAACATCGATAGAGAGATTGCTTTAGAAAAGAGGATCAAACAGCTAGATAATATTGTTTTTAAAAGAGATCAATCCGTACAACACAAACTATTTACATGTTGACAAAACCACAGTTTTTCTATGATCATACCACGAAACAAGTTCTAGGTTTTCAAAATCCTTTCTATCTGAAGAAAGCTCAGCAGTTGGAACCAAAGCTTTATGATGGTAATGTCATTAAGAACACTAGTGCTATTGTGATTGCTAACTTCTAAGAGACCCTAATGCTTGCTGAAGAGAATCGTTCAAAAATGCTTTTAAAACAACAGGATCCAATGGTTTTAGAAAAGAAAGTTAATACCACACCAGTTGATCATGCAGTTCTCAACCAACTTTCTCAAGATTTTGAAAAACGATTTGTTCCACAAACTGAATTATCTGCCGAACAAACCTTTTGGTCTCAGAATTCTATGAATTCTTTAGATCCTAGTCCTTCTTGTAGACCTACCAAAGTTGAGGTTCCGAAAGAACTTCCTAAAGTCAGCATGGTAAATACGAGTTTGAAGAAACTTAAACAACATCTTGCTGGCTTTGACGTGGTTGTCAAAGAAAGAACCATAGCCACAACCATCACTGAGGGCTCATGGGGGTTTGAACATACAAAAGCTTGTTTTAGGGATGAAATAATTCCATTTGTAAAAGCTCTGAAGGACATATTCAATACATTCGATCAATATTTAATTGATGAACTTTCTGAAGTCCAAAATGTCATTCATAAAATGGAACAGGCTGTGGAACAACATCTTTTAGAGTCCAAAACGTTTGAAGTTAAAATGAATCAAGTTTTGCACGAGAACGAATGACTCTTGGAACAAGTCATTAACAAAGATATAATTAAGATAATTGTAAATTCTTCCATGGAAAATGCTTATGTGAACGTGCATGAATGTGAAAAGTGTCTCAAACTTGAGACTGAGCTTCTCAACAAAAAAGATTTTATTGAAAAAAAGACTTACGATAAACTCTTTAGAAATTTTACCACTCTTGAAAAACATTGCATCTCTTTAGAAGTTGACACTCAACTTAATCAGGAAATTTTTCAAAGGGACAATTTTGTTTCAAATCAAAGTTCTCTAAATTTTGATCAATATTTTGAATTAAATGAATTGAAGGCTCAATCGTAAGAGAAAGACACGGTCATAAGGAAGTTGAAAGAGAGAATTAAATGTTTGTGTGAAAATGTGCATGATGTAAATGTAAAAAAGAACATAGATGAGATTGAGACTATAAATATTAAATTGGAACATAGGGTGTCAAAACTTATTGCTGAAAATGAAAATTAGAAACTTTAACATCCCCAAATTTACACGCAGCGGAACCAACAATTTGGGTGTTAAATAAAAGTACAATAGTCGCAAGAAATAAAGAACGACTC
>BQNB010080438.1:0-29934 GCA_026074375.1 Tanacetum coccineum
ATAAAAACTATTTTTAGAATTTTCTATTTTCTGATTCTTTATGGATTTTTGTTGATTTTATATTTTTGTAATTTTTTTTGGAATATGTACATATTTACATAGGATACTTGAATCAAATCCATTACTCATCCTGAAGACGTTTGAGTGTCTCTGGCTTCATACTCTTCATGCCAAGCCGCGGGAGAATGAATTCGAATCGTTCTTTGGGCAGTGTCTTAGTGAATATATCGGTCAGTTGATACTCTGTCCTTAAAAATACAACTCAACCACTCCCTTTTCCACTCGTTCTCTGATGAAATGATGTCGGATGTCAATGTGTTTAGACCTGGAGTGTTGGACGTTGTTGCAGTAGAGAGCTATGGCACTCTTGTTGTCACAATACAGAGGGATGTGATTGTATGCAAAGCCATAATCCAATAATTGAGACCTCATCCATAGGATTTGGGCACAGCATCTAGACATCGCGATGTATTCAGCCTCTGTAGACGAGATGGACGCGCTAGTTTGCTTCTTTGATGACCATCTTACTAATTTGTCACCAAGGAACTGAGCACTGCCAGATGTGCTTCTTTGAGTGTCTTGACAACCTGCATGATCTGCGTCTGCGTATGCTGTTAGTGCCATGGCGGTGTCTTTCGGATACCAAAGACCCATATTTATGGTTCCTTGAAGATACCAAAAGACCCGTTTAACTGCTTCAAGGTGCTTTTTAGTGGGCTTAGATTGATATCTAGCACACATGCACACAGCAAAGACAAGGTCAGGTCGACTGGCTGTGAGATACATCCGGGATCCAATCATACTGCGATATTGAGTATGGTCAACAGGGATCCTTGAGAGGTCCTCATCCAGTTTTGTTCGCTCCACCATGGGAGTGTCAACAGGGTTACTTTTATAAAGATCAAATTTCTTTAAAATCTTATTAGCATATTTAGATTGATTTATGAAAATGCCTCTAGGATTCTGAGAAATTTGTAAGCCCAAAAAAAAAGATATTTGACCCATCATCGACATTTGAAATTTAGAGCTCATTTCAATAGAAAAACAGTCACAGTCTTTGGGATTAGTCGAGGCAAAGATTATATCATCAACGTATATTTGAACATGAAGAGTGTGTTTGCCTGTTTTTCGAATGAACAAGGTTGGATCGACTACACCCTTAGAGAATCCTTGTGCTAGAAGAAACTTTGACAAAGTGTCATACCACGCTCGGGGTGCCTGCTTTAACCTATAAAGAGCTTTCTTCAGACGGTAGACATGATGTGGACGATCAGGGTCAACGAAGCCTTTAGGTTGGCTAACATAGACTACTTCTTTAAGCTCGCCATTTGAGAATGCAATTTTCACATCCATTTGATAAACTGTCATGTTTTTGCTGGCAGCATTGGCAAGAAATATTCTGATAGATTCAAGTCTGGCGACCGGGGTGAAGGATTCTTCAAAATCAAGACCTTCTTCCTGACGATATCCTTTCGCTACAAGACGTGCCTTATTTTTCAGCACGTCACCATACTCGTCAAGTTTCACCTTATAAATCCACTTTAGGGCAATACTCATTGCACAGTCTGGAGGTGGCATTAATTCCCATACGTCCAGTCGATCAAATTCATGGATTTCATCTTGCATGGCTTGAAACCAACAGTCTTCAGTAATAGTAGATTTTAAGTTTTTCGGTTCGATTTTAGACAGTACTGAATTGTAGAAGCACCACAAAGCATCTGTAGCAAGCTGCTTCCGAGTGGATACCGGTCGATAAGGGTTCCCAATAATATTATCAATAGGGTAGGAGGTGGTCCATTTTCGAAGATGTTCATGAGGCTGAGTGGTTTGGTTGGATTCAGTTCTCGCGATTACCCAAGAAGACCGGAGATGTTCATCTGGGGCGAACACATTAACAAATGGTTCGGGATCATCTGCAAAAAAAAGGATTTACTTCAAACGAATGCTCAGCTGCAACACCTTGATGTACTGAAGAGGACTGATGATCCGAAGATGATGGTGAATGACTTCCTGATGGTGCCTCTTGATCAATGGGGATGGATACTGATGGACCGATAGGGTTTACTGGAGCTTGAGCTGCAGGAGCAGAGGGTACCAGACGATCAACCGTGGAAGTCTCAAAATATTCATCAAACATAGGCTGGAAAAAAATCTCCAGTTCTTTATTGGTAGGAGGTACATAAAGAGCAGGAGGAGGAGAATTGGATACAAGCCCAGAACTGATAGGTCCAAGCGTCAAAAGGTTATGTGCGGGTCCTGGACTAGAGTGTATAGGATCCGTTTGCTCAGTCAGCTCATCGAATGTGACATGAATAGTTTCCATGATTTGTCGGGTTCGTTTGTTGTAGATTCTGTAACCCTTCCTGTTTGGTGCGTAACCAACAAAGAACCCAATGTCTGCTTTAGCTTTCAATTTGCCAAGATCTTCGCTATCATTTTTTGGGTAGCAGAGAGCCCCAAATATACGTAGGAAAGAAAGATCTAATTTCTTATCATGCACTAGTTCATATAGGGTTTTGTTGTGAAGAGTATGTATTAGGGATCAATTTTGGGTGTAACAGGCAGTAGCCACAGCTTCTGCCCACAGAAACAAGGGAGCTTTGGAGAATATCAGCATTGTCCGAGCACCTTCAACAAGAGTGCGATTCCGTCGTTCAACAATGCCATTCTGCTGAGGAATTATCAGAACGGTCTTCTCGTGGGTAATGCCAACGCTTTCATAGTAATCAGTCAAATCTTTATTAAAGAATTTGGTGCCATTATCAGTCCGCACGAACCAGACAGTTTTGTTGAGACCGACTTGAAGTTCTTTTAACAGATTGATTACAAAAGCGGGAGTCTCATCCTTAGATCTCAAAAACTTCACCCATGTAAACCTAGAGTAGTCATCGACTATTACCAAAATGTATTTCTTCTCATTTATACTCTGCACTCTCAGCGATCCGCATAAATCCATGTGAAGGGTGCGTAAAACTTCTGTAATGGTGTTAATCGTCTTGCGTTTGTGGGTAGCTTTCATGCTCTTTCTAAGTTGGCATGCAGAACACAAATGATCATTTTTAAACTTCATCCGAGGTAAGCCTCTAACAAGATCTTTACAAGCTAGATCATTGAGGGTGCCAAAGTTTAAGTGATTCAGGCGACGATGCCATAACCAGGATTTGTTCTTGGAGGCTTTAGACAGTAAGCAAATGGGAGAGGACCTCATCATATCTTCAACAGAAATGGTGTATAAGTTCGTACCACGACTTCCTTTAATAAGGTCGACACCATCTAAGTCTCGGTCGAAGCATGTGTGCTTTCTGAAGGCAACTTCAAGATCTGAATCACAAAATTGACCGACAGAGAAAAGGTTGTGTCCAAGTCCTTCTACATAGTATACCCTAGAAATTACATTGTCACCAATGACAAAATCCCCATAGCCCATAATTGCACTAAAATAGTCATTTCCGAATCGAACAGTCCCGATAAACTTTTTCACGAAATTCCTGAGCTGTAAGCGATCTCTAGTCATATGTTTTGAGCAGCCTAAGTCCAAATACTAGAGAACGATCTATACAACCTGCATTTGAACAAAGGCAAAAATGGAGATTTGGATACATTGGATCCCCAATTGCAATTGGGGTCCGGTTGGTTAGTGCACGCAAGATTATATGCTACAGGGGTAATAGTTTCCTGTGGATCAGCTGGCATACAGTCACTCTTAAGAGCAGTAGACCTAACTAAAGGGCACTGTCTTCCTAACGGGAGAAGTCTACCAGTGGGCTTCCATTGTTTTGTAGGCAAGACCTTAGGTGGAGTATTCCTAGTTAAAAGCCACTGATCTCCTAAAGGTAATAGTTTGCCAGTGGGTTGCCACTGATAGCCGATAGTGGTAAACAATTTCCCTGTGGCCTTCCAAACTTGCTTAACTTGTTTAACCCGCCACACTTTAGTGGCAGGGGATTGCTTCACAAACATCCCAGAACGCACAACACATTGATCATGATTAACAGAAATTAAGCATTTGTTACAAGTTTTGCAAGAAGTATTAGAATTCGAATTAATTACAGTACGCTTATAGCTAATACTAGAATCAACACGATTCTTTTGTTTCTCATTCGACTTATTCATCCTAGAATGGGCTTCTACTTGTTTCAAGGCACTTTTAGCTGGCAAGGTCCTATCTTTCTTTGTATTGCTCCTAGGCTTTGACCTGCTAGCTGCTGAGGCACCGTTTACTCCTGTAGAGGGAATTCCAGGAGCATTAGTCGAATTTATTTTCTGGTGCTCAACTTGTGGTGGTGTGTTATGAGTTGAGGTTTCACATGGTTCTACAAAAGAAACTCGTTTTTTTCTAAGTGAATTGGTAGAGGCATTCTGTTTATCGCGAGGGCTAAAGTCTTTAGGACACGTGCCTATTACATATTCTAACAGCTCCTGAGAGTGTTTAGTGTAACGGCAAGCAGAAGCAAGAGAGGTATCCAATGGTCTTTCCACCTTAGCATCCTCTACTATTTCACGAAGGGTTTCTACATTTTCCTTAAGGTGTTTGATATAGTGTAGATGCACTTCCCGATTCTTCTTGAGTCTAGGGGGAATTGGTTCAACATCTATAGGATATCTACCAGGAGCCAGCACTTTAGGTTTACTATCAGGTATAGTGACACATTTGGAATTATCTTTAAGTTGAGCCTTAAGGTTTTCAATTTCAGATAACAAAGAGTTGTTCTGGTCAGTAGTTTTGGCACGCGTTATTTTAATTGAATCATACAATTCCTTATAATGCTGCTTTAATTTTGCATTTTCTACCCTAAAGCGTTCATTGAGATCATGAAGGGCATTGAGCTTTGCAGTTAAATCTTTGTTTTGAGAAACTAATACCTTAAGGTCAAAAATGGGATCTGCATCACTATTTTTCTTTGTTAAGCGAGAGATTTTTCCTTTAATTCATGAATCGTATTGCCTCGACTTTGAATCTGTTCATTTAGTTTCCTGATCACAAACAGTGAATCAAATGAAGGAGCATCCGAAGACGTCACTAGTTTTTTGTTTCCAAAACGTTCTTTGAGATTTTGATATTTTATTTGTAAGTTGAAGTGTTCAACCTCAAGTTTGGAAAAATGTTTTATCATTGAGTCATGGTCATCATTTTGAATCTTGTTTCTCAGATTAAAATTTTCAGATTCAAGGTCGGCAATATGGTTTTGAGCAATAGTGAAAGCATCATGCATGTCAGAGAATCTAGACACATTTAATACAGAATCAGTTGCAGTATAAAACACATATTTTGACAAGCATTCAGTAATTAAGTTCTCATTTGTAATGAGAAGGTTTTTCCGTTCAATCGCGCCACTCTTTAAATCTATCTCATTTTGGTCCAACTCGGCTTCCAAATTTTCAAAAACTGCTTTTATTGCCCTAACTTCAATGACCAGAGATTTTTGAACTCCGTCAAAATGTTCTTTGAGTAGATTGAAAAATGGAATTACTTCGGTTAAGTAACACCGTTTTGTTTGTTCAAAACCCCTTTCCCCTTCAGTTATGCCTGTTGGTGTGATACGCTTTTTACAAGTTTTCTCAAAGTCCTAAAATAGTTGAGTAATTACATACAGACCAATATTTACTTGACTTGTAGTTGGAAGCGTTCGAGGGACCAGATGGACCGGTGTATTAGGAGGATACACAGTCGCAGGTGGCAGGACAGGCAGGGGTGGGGCATTGGCCTTTAGCTCTTCGGCCTTTCATTTTTCTAGATCTATTGACCAAAATACTTGCTCAGGTGTCAGTTGAGTCTGAGGGGTGAATGTTGCCATAAAATTTTCTTTTGAGTAATTAGGGGGTGTAATGTTAACCCTCTTTTCCACACAGGCAGAGTCATTATTCGCATGCAGTTTATTTCTCGTAGTCTCTGCTAACTCTAGTTCTTCCTCAGACGATGGGAACATATAACGGACATGATGAGTCCTTAAAAAGTTCTTACCATCATACAATGTCGGGTTGGGAACTTTTGGCCTTGTTGAGGGAAAAGGGTTTCTGGGGCACCTAGGAGGTGCGCGTTTTAGTCCTTTAGGTCCACCACACGTGATGCAGGATGTATCAATCATATAGACAGTTTAAATGGATTGATCTTGTGAGTGAAGCTTATTCTCAAGTTTATCGTTAAGGTGTTTTAGATTGGAAAAATCAGTCAGGAATTTGGACTCTTTCTGTTTAAACTCATGTTTCAAAGTCATTACAGTTTCTTTAAATGTCTTATTGTTTTCCATAGTTGAATTAAGTTGTACTTGACAGAATGAAGTTCCTTTTTAAGATTTTCTTCCATTTTATTATGATTTTGAATAAGCATACGCATTTGATCATCCATTCGTTGTTCACGTTCAGTCAATTCAAACTTAGCACGTTGCTCATAAATTGGCAATACTCCCCCTATTCCTATGCTTGATCTTAAGTTCAGTGGCTATTGGGTCATGAGGAACGAAAGCATAATTATCAGACGACACACATACATCATTTAGAGCGAAAGATGCACACTGGTACAACAGAAATTAGTATCAACCGGAAAATATTGTTCATATGGAATGACATTACTGTTACCCATATTGACACTAGTTGAGTTAATAACATTTTCTTGTTGTACTTCATTATGAATCTCATGTTCGTCCAGATTAGTAACACTATTATCAATAGCATTTTCCAGAATATGTACCTCAGATAAGATTGATGCATTAGATGGACCAGTCCCCTTATTAGTTTTTTCATTGTGGTCTTAATTGTTTTTTTTTTTTCTGTTGGACTTGCTGACCCTGGCTGAGGGACAATATTGGCCTTAAAACATAGACTGAGAAGTCGGTTCATCATCAACACCTGAATCAAAAGCGTCACATACATCTGCCTGGAAGATGTTGTCCTCATTCAGAGCTAAGTCTTAGACTGGTTGATTATCCACATCTGCATCAAAGGTGTTGACCTGTTCACCAGCCAGAAAGAGTAGTTCCTCTTCATCCAGAACTGCACCATTCTCTTGGGCTTGCATCAGCAGCATCTTGTCCTTGAAATAATCAGAATTCTGTGGACGCTTCGGCTGAGTACAGTTCCGTGCAATATGTCCAAGTCCATTGCAGTTGTAGCACTTGACCGGTTTTCCTTGACCTGCATTGGCATTCCCGGCTCTATTATGTGCGCCCCCATTGCTGGCTGCACCATTTACCCTAGCAAAATACCTCTGATTCTGATTCTGTCATCCTTGGACATTCTGAACAACTACCCGACCATCTTGAATGGTTGCTTGATTTCTGGTGTTGGATGAGGTTCGAAGTTGATTGTTTGTCTGAGGAAGTGTTGCTCTAAAGGATTGAGCAAGGAGTGCCATTTGTTTGGTGAGGTTGTCGAGTATTTCATCAGTTTGGGTGTGTCCGGAATCAGGTTGTGACGTTTCAGGGAAATGTGGAAATTGAGGTGATTGCGGGGTTGCTGATGAAGAGGGATATTGATGAGACTGGACATGTAATGTTGGGGCATGAGGTTGGACAGTTGAAACAAATGCAAGTTGATCATTAGCAGTTGGAGTGATTCTTTCAATGATTAGTCTATCTTGTGCAGCATGCTTCTCATGTTGTTTTAAATATGCGTACAGCTGTTCGTGATTTGTCTCTTTCAGACCTTTGTTGAGTTTAACGGCTGTCACAAACCTATCCCATTCAGGTGACATGTTGTTCACAAACTTGGAGTTCAGCTGAATATTAGGCATTGTCATTCTGATATTCCTCATGTCGTTGACCAGCTTGTGAAATCGAACATAGTACTCATTGATGTTTTCACCTGGAAGCATCTTGAACCGCTCAAATTCATCGTACAACTATGATTCTCGGTCTTCTTTGGTGAGCTCAGAACCTGCAAGAAGCATTTTGACGTTGTCCCAAATTGCTTTTGCTTCAATGTTGTGATTGATGAGCTTGTATATATCTTTGGGTAATCCTTGAAGCACAATATTGGTTGCACGGACATCTGCATCGTATCGCTTCTTCTCCGTGTCACTTAGATCCTCATAGGTACGAGGCCTTTCTGGTCCAAGTAGAACACCTCCCTCAGGGGTAGTTCCAAGTGTATTCCTTGTGGTTCCAAGCTCAAATGGTCCTTGATCAATAGACTAGAGAATTAGCAATCCATTTTCCTTTCCTCTACAGTACAATCGGATTCGTTGTGACCATGATTCGTAATCAGTCCTATCGAGCATAGGAGGGCGGGTATCATAGGAGGGCGGGTAAACGAACCGGCCGCTTTGAATAACATCTGAATTACTAGACCATGATCGTTTTGACAGATTGTATTATGCTAAACTTTGGATCGCACAATGATAATTGATTGTAAGTGAAAAGTGGTGTATTAATTTTTAGATTAGGTATATGTTGTTGTTTATGATTTGGTTATTTTAGTTTAATTAAGACTACTACATGTATTTACACAAAGTTCTCCGTCAAGAAATCTTAGACAAAACGTAGTGAAGTTGTCCAAGACAAAACCGTATGGAAAATTTCCAAGACAAAACACAGTCAAGAGTCTTAGACAAAACGCAATGAAGAAATTTTTTTGCCAGAAATTCTTTCCACCAAAACGCAATAATGGTCTTCAACTTGGGACAAAACGCAGGGTACAAAACGCAGTGAGTAGGAGACAAAACGCAGTGAAGTGTCTTAGCCAAAACGCAATCAACCCTTAAGACAAAACGCAATCAAGGTTATAATTGGGCAGAGTTTCTCTTAGTCAAAACACAATAAGGGTCTTCAACTTGAGACAAAACGCAATACACAAAACGCAACCTGCAGCGTTAACCAAAACGCAATACACAAAACGCAACTGACAAAATGCAACTACTGTACTACACTAGAAGACAAACCGCAGTGTACTATTCTCTGACAAAACGCAGAGACAAAACGCAACTAAGAAATTGCCAGTGAGACAAAACACGGTCAAGAAAAATACGAACTTTTTCACCTAAAAATCACCCTTTTGAACGTTTTTGCTTGGTTTCTTTTGCACAACTTGATCCTAGAAGGCTATTACAACATTAAAAACAATAACTTTAACACCACAAACGTGAGAATCAAAGAGTGCCAAGAAAAAGACCATAAACCTTCAAAAACCAAACTTTTGATCTAAACTAACCAAGAAAACGCACACACAATCTATCTAATCATCCCATGTGCTCTGATACCAATTGTAGGGTATTGGTTATCACAATACAAGCTTAGGAATGATGGGTTGGCCGAATTTGTAAAGAGAGAAAGTAACTAGTTCTAGTGAGAGAAACACCTTATAGTGTGTGTATGATAAATTAAACAACCAACCCTTCTCATGGCTGGAAATGGTGTTTAAATACATGAGTTTTATGCCCCTAAGTGGGCTATGGTGTGGGCTAACATGTGGGTAAAGACCCGGCCCAACACCATAAGTCATACGCTTACGATTCAACTACGAACTATGCTATTCTAGACAGTACACGGGGTGACTGAGTCTTTTTCTTAAACCTAACAATTACTCTACTTATTTACTACTATAATGTGAACGAGTCTCTAAGGTTACTCCCAATGTTGAGTCATTAAGCACCCTTCACACAACTATCATTGTGAATCACACTTTACTATGCAGAAAAAATGTGACGCACCACATTGTTTTATGTACAAACATGGGCCCCGCAAATATTTATATTGTTGATTACTATTTGGGTTGGGTTGTGAGCGTGTGTGGCCGTTTTCGTTAGGTATATTCGTGCAAAAGTGAGTATTTTAATAAAAAGGTAAAGTTGGTATGACCATTAGGAGTAAAAGTGAAAGGGAGTGAATGCAGATAAATGGCAATGTTATAAATAGCGTGAGGCGTTGCGTGACGGCATAGCCATGCCTCACGCCTTTGTGAGCCATAACGTTTTTAAGACGTGATTTAAAACGGTACAAAATATAAAAATATTTATATCATATTACAAATATATTGAGTTTATAAAAGTGTCATAGATATGAAATAAAGTCAAGAAACTATCTTTGCATGTAATCTTTTTATTTCTCTATAAAAATACGATTTTTTATCGAAATTGAATTCAAAAAAGCTTCCACGCACTACATTTTATCGCGTCTTATTACGTTTTTTCGCTCCTCATCTCACGTCAAGCCTTAAGCCCAAGCCTTGGTCTATTGCGTGGCGTGGAGGTCACGCCTCGCTCCCTTGCGAGGTCTTTAAGCGCCTTTTAGAACCATGATTAATGGTGATGTGTCGCTGAGGTGGAGAAGGTAACAGTGTGACCGTTGGGAGTAGCCTAAGATGAGTGGATGCAGTATCTTGCAAGTTGTTGCCGCCTCAGCGTCACGTCAACTTTTTCCATCAAACTTACCTCTAAGGCTGCTTGTAATAAGAGTGGCGACCGACTCGGTCTTCGGTCGTCAAGGTTAAGAGTCGGTCGGCCCTATTGTAGGTGGGTTGTGGGAATCGGTCGCCGAAAGGAGAAAAACCACAAAGTAACGGTGGTAACAGTCTGGTTTGACAATGATATTTTTTTTATCGTTATTTGATTTAATAATAAAATTTAAAAAAATTCAAACTCTTCACTCTAAATACCTCATTTATATCACCATTTTACACATGCTTTCAAACCACTTTCATCATATACTTCTCATTTCTATTTATCATGTCTAAAGGTTCGGCTTCCACTTCAATCCGTCGTGAAAAGGCCAAGACGGTACAACCAGGGACAACAATGAAAGAGATCGTGTTGTGTACAGCTTGGTGCAACGTAACGGACAACTACGTCACACAAGACGCTAAAAAAAGGGTTTTGGAAAGAGGTTTTTGCTTACTTTGAGAACGAAATGGGGGAGAATATTTAAGGAATGAAATGCGTTTAGTGTCGTTTATGGTAGTGTCCAATGAATGGACGAGAGCGGGTCTTCGATCCTTGCTTTGTTTCAGAAAGTTGTTAGTGATAAAATGTTGAAAATCCGTACGACAGCTCTTTTACAGTACGAACATCCTTTTACAATGGAGGTGTGTTGGAGAATTTTAAAAAATCATCATGCTTAGCAAAAATTGAGATGCATTTATTTAATCAACGACGTAATGATGAAGTTTAGTTTAAGTTTTTAATTTTTATTGTAATATTTTTTAAATGTATTTTAATAATTATGTATTGTTTTTATTATTATTGAATTTTAATTTTGCTTATAATTTAAAAAAATGATGGTCGCCTTACCGTGGCTAAACGATCATATGTAAGTCGCCGGAAAGAGAAAGCTAACGTGACAAAAAAATGTTAGTTGTCGAATCTCATTATTTGAGGTAGACCTACTATCCCTAATTAAAACACAAACTCAAAGAAAAAACAAACTAATTAGAAAAATCGAAAAAACACAACCAATAAACCAATAGTTAACCGACAAAGCAAGTAACACACATCAACCAACTCACTGAACGGTGCAATAAATTGCAACTAACTTGATGTCATGTTAGGCTAACGAGCTTGCACCCATAGCTCTAGACTTTACAATACTTAGCTTAAACCTTCATCAATATTTTATTTTGTTGAAACTTGTTGACGTTGAATCATAATACGTAGGTCACATGGATAGTTTTTGCATTTTTGTTACTTGCTTGATAACGGCTCACAATACGTTGTAAAAAACTCATTTTTTTAAGAAAAAAACCAAATGCATTGTATCAGTTATTAATGACGTAAAGTATCATAAGACGGTGATAATTTGGTAATTTTGCAACTATCAACACATTTTATGTTTTTTTAACAACAATTTTATTGAAACAAAACTAGCAAGAAGCTAGTAATTACACGGTGACAAGATTCGGGTTTTTAACTCAATCATATCAACTAAACGACGCATTACATCTATACCTACACCAATGAAAAGACATAGAAACTACATCATCAAAAAACAACGCCTGCGAAGGAGGTTTAGAATAAAAAATGAGCTTATTATGAAATGACCATAAGTGCCACCACATGACATAGAAAACATCTTCGAACATCTGTTTATGCATAGAAGAAATCCGCAGGTTCACAAGCCAATTATATCAATCTTCGTATGATTCGACCTCAACATAAGAAACATCCCACCAATGAGTGATCTTGCGAACAATTTGTCTAACCATGCAACAATAGAAGAACAAGTGTCTAGACGTCTCCACCTCATTATCACAAATAACACACATAATGGAATCAATATCAATACCTCTACGTGAAACATTAAACCTCGTTGGAAGAGAATATGTCTTAACCTTCCAAGCATGAACATTCACCTTTATCGGCACATATTTTATCCACCGAGTTTTCGAGTCAACATCCGAAAGCGATTTATCATCAATAATCTTTTTAACCGACGCAACAGAAAAATCTCCCGAGCTCTCCAAGTCCCATTTCCATGTGTCAGACCTAGGAATTAAAGAAACATCATGCACCAAAGCTGACAACTCGTTGAATTGATCCTGCTCAACTCCACCCCTCGGATTTCTTCGAAAAGAATATTCCAAACTAGGCTGCGCAAGTTTCGCACCCACCGCGATCAATTTGCAAGATTCAAGACTATAAATGCGCGGGAACCAATTCTTAAGAGTTTTACCATCAATCCAAACATATGTGCCGTGATCAACACATTTTATGTTATTACTTTGAACACAAACATATGGAGTAATAATAATTAAGATTGTCAAACTTAGAAGTATAATAAGATAATATATACATGCGAAAACGAAAAGAACAAACACGAGTTAAAATAAGTATTACAATCTTTTCTAATTTGCTATCATGACTTTATAAGCAAGGTTGCAAAAATCGTAAATCGTTAGTCGGACGGTCGACCAACTTGTAGCTTGTAATCGGTCAAGGTGGGATAATCGGCGATTAATCGGATCGGTATTTTTGGCAAAATTTGGATATTTTTGGCAAGTTTGTGTATTTCCATCGAGTTTTAGATATTATTGCCAAGCTTTAAAAAAAACAACTTGTGATAGATTTAAGCAGTTAATATAAGTGATCAACAAAAGTTTACGGTGAGTTTTAGATACTTCAAGCAAGGTTAGAAGTTTTCCGGCAAGTTTGACCACCGTTAACCACGATTAACCTATTTGTTTAACCCTGTTACATTAATCGGCAAAGTTAATGGCCTTAATCGGCCTTGTAGACCTTGTAGCGTCGAATCGGCTATTAATCGGCCTTGTAGACCTTGTTTTGCAACACTGTTTATAAGTGTTTCAAAGTGATAATTTTGGTAGTGTTGTGTACTAAAATTATAATATAAAGGATATGCTTTGTATTTCACGTTTTTTTACGTAAATAATCATATTTGAAATGGTTTTGTATGCAGTAACTATGACACTTGAACTTTTCCTTATTAACCAAGTTGATCGCGCATGTTTTGTAGTGTTCATGTCGATGAACACGTGTCGAGCCTACATTAAACGTTGCATTTTACTAAAAAAATGAAATATGCCACGTAGGTTAATCGCGAGGGTTTTGATAGCGATGACTTTTTTTTACGAGGGAATTTGACAAATAAACTCATGATAACATAAACTTTAACTCCCATATCTTTCAATTCATAAGGCCAAGCGTCAATATGTTCGTACTTGTGGAGAATATTATAATATTATACATCTCATGTTTTAATATTTACTTGGTATTTTTAAATAGAGAATTGATAGGATCACAAAATTTTTACAAAAGAATTTCAACATAATGATGTGGCAACACAAATTGACCAATTAGTACATTCTTCCTCCAGTGACTCTTTGTTTCATGACAAATCATATTGTCACATCTCATTTTGTGAAAAAAAATGTATAAATTATGTGGACATAGCATTACTCTTTTAAATAAACCCAAATTCCACTAAATGTATCTGTTTTTCTATCCAAGTTTTTTAAAAGCTACCCTACTAACCTATGCAGGGCAGTCCCTAAATTTGTGAAAAATTTTAGGGCCCTGAGCGAAGTTACATAATGAGATATTCCGAAAAGAAATGTTATATATAAAATGTCATTATTTATAAGATATAATGCAAATTAGTTATTTAAACATTTAACATGTTATTAAGGAGACAAATTTTAGGGCTCCAAAAATTTTTGAGGCCCTGTGCGGTCGCTCACTCCGCACACCCTCAAAGCCGGCCCTGAACCTATGTTATTTTTGACTGATTACATTTTCCGATCCTAATTTCTCTTTCATGGTAACATTGATTTCTTTGCCTAGTTTTTATTTTTTATATGTGTTATCAATTAATACAACAGTACCAACCATATTATAACTAAAATCTAAGAAATGAACTATACTTGCTTTCGTATAGTATAAAGCATTTTGAACTTAATAGATATAGTATTGCACAGTAAGTAAAACAACAATTTGTAACCGTATCTCTAACTGGGTTCGGGTTGACATGATAATAATAAATCTACAATCTAATATATAGATATAGTATTGCATAGTAAGTAAAACAACAATTTGTAAGAACGAGTCGGCATATTGCCCGCGCGTTGCGGCGGGTGCTAATCTTATGTCGAAAGATATTTAGTTTCGATAATATTGTGTTTTCGCTATTTTGGTATATTTTAACAATTTTTGGTATACAATTGTTATTATAACAAAGAATAATGGGCCACATACTTTTTGTCCATATATATTATAGATTTACCATTTAGGCCGACCACATGGGCTAAAAGGAGCCCGGCTTAGCCCGACTAAATATCCAATTATTTTTGACATTTTTTATAAAATCGTGTGTATTTCAGAAGCATTGCAATATTGGCTTCGTTTTGTTCGCAATTCGAAGATCTTTCCGCGGGTATTTTTTGATCTGAATGAATCGGTAGATATGTGTTATATATTTGATATATAAAGTTTATTATATAAAATGTCGTAAATAGTTAAAAGTTGAGGGTCCGTTTTGTAAAGGCTTTTTTTCATTTTGGGCCGGTGTTTTTTTTAATTTGGGCCAGATTTACGTATGTCAGAAGCATTGCAATATTAGGCTCATTTTGTCTGCAATTCGAAGATCTTTTCACGTGTATTTTTGATCTGAATGAATCGGTGGATATGCGTTATATATGTGATAAATAAAGTTTATTATATAAAAAATTCATAAATAGTTAAAAGTTGAGGATACGGTTTGTAAGTTTTCTTTTTTTTCCTATTTATATTAAACTTCAACATTTTTTATAAAATCGTGCGTATGTCAGAAACATTGCAATATTGGGCTCGTTTTGTTCGCAATTCGAAGATCTTCCCATGGGTATTTTTTGATCTGAATGAATCGGTAGATATGTGTTATATATTTGATAAATAAAGTTTATTATATAAAAAATCGTAAATAGTTAAAAGTTGAGGGTCCGTTTTGTAAAGTTTTTTTATCAAATATAAAATACCAAAGAGTGCTCCATATGCGTCACTTAAAGTGATTCATGAGGTCCCAATTGCCAATATGCCCCAAAGGACATGGTCCTCAACCGACTGCTATTTACAAGTATATTCAATCTCTTTCGCCATTTTCTAAAAAAAACTTATTTAACTCTTATACGATAACAGCTATAGCTTCAAAGCCATTGTAAGCGATGGTTCCGCCACCACGTCAATTACTTGCTTTAGCAACCAGGCGAATAATCTTACAAGAGATGTACATGAAGTATTGGCTGAACTAGCAGATAAAAACCCATACCACATACCTGAATCCCTAAGACAACTAGAAGGAACACTCACACATTTCAATTCCACTTCGACACCCTCAGCACTTCCAGAAGGCCTGACTTTGTCCTAGACATTGTCTTCCAAGATGCTCAAATTACTGACCAGGTTCTAAAATACTTAGTTGACCATATACAAAGAGTCAAAACGTCTTGAGTGACCATGTCTAAGAAGAGTTGGACTTGGAGCTATTGTTATTTAACCCCTGTGCAAACATAATTTGAGTTTATTTTCTAGCCAAGGTCACCAACTCCAAGAGAAAGAAAGTCAACAAAGGTTAGGAGTAGGCATTTTGAGTTCGGACTTAAATATGTTTTCTTCAAAGGTTCCAAGTAATGTCCCTACCACACTCGAAACAATACTCGACCTTCATAAGTAGATAATGGAAAGTGCATGACTTGGGCGAGTTCCGAAATGAGTTGACATCTGCTTAAATCAATCAAAACTGGTCATCAAATATTTACTTGGTATTTTTAAATAGAGAATTGATAGGATCACAAAATTTTTACAAAAGAATTTCAACATAATGATGTGGCAACACAAATGGACCAATTTTTTTTTGAACAACACTTTATTAAAAAACTAGCAAGAAACTAGAAAAATTACAAAGTTACACGATGAGAATTTTTTAGCCAATCAACCCAACTAAATGACACATTACATCTAAACCGACTCCAATAAAAAGAATACGACACAACATCATCAAATATATCCGCCTTAGAAGGAGAAACCATACCAAAGACACACTTATTACGATAAGCCCAAATTAGCCACCACAACCCAAAACACACCCCTTCTAACAACCTTTTATGCTTGATAGGAATCCGAAGATTTACGATCCAAGAAACCCATTCATCGAACGTATGCACTTCCATGAAATCCACCTCCCACCAACGGCAAATCTTGCGAAAATTATCTTTCGCAACAAGGCAATCAAAAAATAAATGACTTGACGATTCCGTGATGCTACCACAAACGGTACAAAGAATAGACGGAATATCTATACCTATCTGGGATATATTAAGACGGGTAGGCAAACAATCCATTCTCACCTTCCATGCATGAATGTTAACCTTGATTGGCATCGCTTTTATCCATCAAGTTTGATTAGACACTTCCGGAAACCTGTTATCATCAATAACCTTTCTAGCCGAAGCTACCGAGAACTCACCCGAACCATCAAGCCTCCAATACCACCTATCAGGCATGACACCAAGAACAACACCTTCCATGTAAGTCGTCAAATCCGTCAACTGATCTTATTCCACTCCGCTTCTAGGAGCACGACGAAAAGACCAGGTCAAGTTCACCTGTGACAGTTTAAAAGCCACATTGTCAGTCTTCTTCACTTCCAGCGCATAAAGCCTAGGATATCTTTGTTTCAAAACCATGTCTCCATGCCACAAATCCTCCCAAAAATAAGTATCCGCACCATTGCCAAGCTTTTTCTGCATAAAATTATTTAAGTGTATACCTTTTATCTTCAATGTTTCCACCTCCTGGAGAATGCTTCGCCAAATGGACTTGTAACCAACCTTGAATCCGCTACCATTTTTCCCATCTTCGCCATGAATAGCTTTAATAACCCTAGTCCATAACAAGTTCTTTTGAGTTGTAAACCGCCAAACCCATTTACACATAAGAGCTCTATTAAGCGCATATAAACTAGAAACACCAAGGCCACCTTTCTCTTTAGAACACAAAACCTTACTCCATTTCACCCATATCGATTTTTTACTATTTAAATCGACACCACTAAAAAACCGACTTCGAATTGATTCCATGCGTTGAAGGACTTTCATTGGCACCTTGAATATAGACATATGATAAATAGGCATGGATCCTAGAACCGCCTTGAGAAGGGTTAAACGACCACCTATCGATAATGTTTTCATCTTCCATTTTGAAAGACGATCTACCATTTTATCCACAATCTCATCCCAAGATTTAATCCGAGACATATTTCCCCCAACTTTCGAACCTAAATAAGCAAAAGGAGCCTTAAGGACACCACAACCAATTCTATTTGCAGCTTGCACCACCCTATCTTCACTCACCACAACACCCAATAACTTACTCTTGCTTAAATTAATACTAAGACCTGAAGCACGATGAAAACATTTCAACACATATATAATCGTATCAATATTCTTAGTACTCCATTGCCCCATAAACACCGCATCGTCCGCATAGAACATATGAGAAAGATGCATAACCGAATTAAGCACAATGCCATTAAACATGCCCGCATCCACAACTCTTTTAAAAGAAATGTGAAGACTCTCCATAACCAAAATAAAAATAAACGGAGAAAGAGGATCACCTTGTTTAAGGCCCTTAAAAAACTGAAATTCCTCCGTAGGGCTTCCATTCACTAAAACCGATCCCCAAGAAGATCGAAGACATTCTTGAATCCAACCACACCATTTTTCACCAAAACCAAATTTTCTTAAGACATCATCAAGGTAATCCCACCGAACAGAATCATAAGCCTTTTCAAAGTCAATTTTTAGAATAAATGAATGTTTTTTCTTCAACTTACACCACTGCAAAACCTCATTAAGTATAAATGGTCCGTCAAGAATTTGCCTATCCGCAACAAAAGCCGATTGCACCTCATTAACAATATCTCCAAGCACCACCACAAGACGATTAGCCAAAATTTTGGCAATTATTTTATAAAGGCTCCCAATAAGACTAATCGGTCTGAAATCCTTCACCATTTTTGCTTCGGGAGTCTTCGGAATCAACGCTATGAAAGATGAATTACACCCTTTTGGAATGCGACTGTAATGAAAGAAATATTTCACCGCCGCCAACACATCTTTTTCTATTAAACTCCAAAACCTTTTATAAAAACCAAATGTGAATCCATCCGGCCCCGGAGATTTATCAACACCACAATCCCAAACCGCCTTTTTAATCTCTTCATTTGACACTTCGGCTTCCAAATCCAGTTGTTGCATTGAATTCAGATGATGAGGAAACTCCATATTAAGCATCGGCCGAACAGATTTAGGTCTATCAAAACGATTCTTGAAATGATTAAGGAACTCATTTTTAACCATATTAGGATTTTCCACCCAATCTCCTTCCACCAGAACCCCTCGTATAGAAAGTTGGTTTCGTTTCTTATTAAGAATACCATGGTAATATTTTGAGTTCTCGTCGCCTTCAATTGCCCATTTGATTTTTGCTTTTTGAGACGCCTCCATTGCACACAATTTATCCACCTCTTGAATCGATTTTACAACCTCCGCACGTTTATGCAAAGTATCAGACGACGCATCTCCTTTGTCAATGATCATCTCCAAATCAGCGAGCTCCTGTTTCAGCACATGTTTTTGAGTTTTCGGACTTTGTCTCATGCCATTCCAAACACGTATCTTCTTTTTTAGATATTTCAACTTGTTCATCATGTTGATCATAGCATTAGAATTATCTACCGGAGCTTCACGCCACACCTCATTAACAAAGTTCTCAAAACCCTCCATTTCCAGCCAATAATGAAAAAACCGAAACGGAATAGGTCCATAGTCATGAGTAGATTCACGTAATAATATAGGACGGTGGTCTGATAAAAATCTATCTAGGGTGATGGCTGATAAATTAGGACACTCACTCAGTAAGCTTTCAGACATGAGGAATCTATCAAGCTTACTCACCTTTGAAGCAGATCTGTGACACCGTGTAAAAAAACATCCACCAAGTGGAACCTCCTCTAAATTCGTCATTGAGATAAAATAGTTAAAAGCATTCGCCCCATGCACGTTGAAAATAGTTCCAAATCTCTCATTTTTATTACGGACCTCATTAAAATCACCCATGATAATCACTGAACCTTTCCAATTATCAATGACGTGACATAAATAATCCCATAGACTTTTCTTTTCTGACAACTCTTGCGGGGCATACACCGAAATAATAAGAAGTAATTTGCCATTAGACACCCAATTTCCTTGAATCATAACAAAATAATCTGAAGCCGTTGAATTTAGTTTCTTAAACGCATTAGGATCCCAAACACATAAAATCCCACCTGATTTACCAACCGAGGCACTATGCACATAATCAAACGCAAAGTTACCCCATCATCTTTTGATTTCAAACAAATCAATAGACTCCATTTTAGTTTCTTGCAACGTAAGAAAATTCAACTTGTTAGAGACACACAACTCCTTTACCCAATCTTTTTAGCCTTTAGGTTAAGACCTTGGATATTTAAAGACAACATATTCATCGAAAAATACCATCCACTCCTTGCGATTCAATGATCTCTTCAATATTCTTCATACACCCGTCCATATTATACCCCATAGTTTGTCCTAGCTTAACCAATTCATCCATCAACATTAATATAGAACCACCTTTCCGAGAACCTTCATACTCTCTACAATGGTCCGAGTCCATAGATTCCCCACCTGTTTTTTTGTACGTGTTAAACCCCGAGCTAAAATTCACTTCATCAGAAATATTGTTTACATTCCCAAATTCACCATCACAATTATCCTTCTGATTATCCATCTCAACATTTTCAACATCATTCTCTCTTGGTGTAAAACCAAGAGGGTACTCCAAACTCTCTTTTGTGCTCGCCTCATTATTATTCTTCATCTTATCTTTATTAATGAGAGAATAAATATTAAACGGGTTTTCTGATTATTTACCATTTTGCTCACTAGAAACAACACCATCCTTGGATTTTGGATTCTCCTCCTCAACCTATGTATCAGATACCCTACTAATATCATTTTCCCCTTGTACCTCCTCATCACTCTCACCGAAATCCTTCTTAAAAACTTCTTCACATTCTTCATCTTCTGAGTCACTTTCCTCATCATTTTGATCATCCAAATCTGGAGTCCAACCCGGAATCTCTATGGCTCGCACCCAATGCGTCTTACCTTAATAATTAATTTTAAATGATTCAAATATGTGAGACATACTCTTAGTGAGAACACAAAGTCTTTTGCAATGGTAATTTTCTTTCTCCAAGTTCTCCACATTTAACAAGGTTCCCCACTTTGATGCAATTCGAATAAAAGTATTTTCATTCCACACTTTTAAAGGAATACCCTCAATTTCCACCATAGTAACTCGTTCATCAGTAATGAATTCACTAGACGCTTGGTGTGACAACCGAGATTGAGCAGGTAAGTTTATACCATTAGTTATGGCTAAGAGTTCATTATATGTGTCTAAGTGCGTGCTATGTGATTTTATGTTGCTAAGTGAGTTAAGTATGTGCATGATATCATGTTGAGGTGTATGGACATCTCATTTTGTCAAAATCAGATGAAGCCTACATTTCCCTAATGCCACTTTTTTTTTGTAAGATCTTCTAACACAAACTAGTAGCCCAACCTCCTTCACTTACCTATTTAAACAACAATGATAATCCTGTGTGTTTATAACGCAAGAACCACTAAAAACCAACACACTGGCTGGCTATCATTCCACACTCTATTCCCTTGCTCTTAATTTTTTACTAAGATTATAAACCCACATACTGATATGTAACTTAACAATCATCCCTTACCCTATGCCCATTGTCTTCGATTCCCAATAGATGAGTCCTCTGATCTTTATCCTTTCATAGTAGGGATTAGATGACTGCTATGAGAGAACCCTTAGGCCCTAGGAATCTAGTAACATTAGCTGAATTCTATGCTCTGAACCAATCGACACCGTACATATAATACCAACCCAAACGCTCCCACGAACAAAAACTTTAATAAAACGCAACAAATCCGAATCTCTTACCGATGCCTTAGATCTTTTGTTAGGAAAAACTCAATCAAACCACTATGCCTATATTGTTTACAAGCATACCAGTAGAAATCCTTAGCTCTTAAAGCACAAAACTGTGTACGCTTATTCAGGAAAAATAGATCACATGCACACGGACGATTAAGATCTTCAGCACAACAATCCCTCCTTAGTTCTCATAGAACCCATTTGAATCAAAACAAAGTAAGATATCACCAATTAGAAAAATCAAACACGAGCACAAAAACAAAAAACATCAAAACAAGGGATTAGAGGGTTTTTTGGATTTGAAAGGAAAAATGATTAGGTTTTTTATGTGAAATTAAATTGTGGAAAAAGACAAATAAAAAGGGGAAAACGACAAAGAATCCAAACAAACCTAAATAAATCGCAAAAAACAACAACCCTATAGATCCTATCATCAAATCAAGAATAAAACTTGATAAGGAAACTCAGTCCGCACAAAAGAATGATCTCACACAAATTTCACACATGCTGTCTAATGATCGATTACACAGATGTAGTAGAATGTGAGATCTGTTAAGTGATTAGGGGGGTATTTCATAAAAAAAAAAATTGAGATATCGGTTATGTGGTAGGTGATAAGGGTATTTCAAATTGAATTACGAGATCAGAGATTGTCTATGAGAAACAGAAGCCCTTTGGTTTGTAGGTGGAGTTTAAAGATTTGGTATTAGTAATATGACTTTGGAGAAGGTTTAAAAGAGAGAATAATATAATTAATTGTAATAGGCAAATGTAATAATAATTATAATTAAAAAAAATATTACTTTTTAAATAAAAAAATATTATATAAAAGCACTATAAATGAATTAAAAATAGCATAGAAAGAAACACAATGGTCGTAAACATACATTATAAAACCTACACATAAAACCTTCGACCATAACCGATTTAAAACCCTCTTTGCACCGTACCCCTGCCCAATAAAACCCATGCCCCCCTCCCACCTGACTTTATAAACCTTTGGATTTTGATAAGGAATCTAAACTAAACTCAACCAGCATTTGAATATGGTCATTCAAAATCCCTAAAAACCTAAACCAACCTCCTGCCCAACAAAATAAAATACACACACCCCACAAAACAAACGCCAACAAAAAACGAACTGAACGAGCCCTTAAAATGAGTTAGAAAGAGAAGGTGTCAATAACAAATTAAATAACTAAAAGAAATAGATATGAATATAAACCTATTAAAGTTTGTAAATTAAATTTATTAATAAGGAAAATATGAGAATTTTTGATATTTTCAAAGGATATTGCTTTAATAAAAATTTTTTTTTTTAGTTAAACAAGAATATATGATGTAATATTTGATTAAATTAAAGGATAAAATGAAAATAAATCCTATTAATTATGAAAAACATATATATAAATTAATATTACAAAATGCAATTTTACAAAATCAAGAAAAATAAAACATATACTAATTTAGGCAATCAATACCATAAAAGGTCTATAAAGAGACGTCGTAGCGCATCCATTATAGGTAGCATAACAGTACAAGAATAAAAAAACACAGAAAAAACACAATGGTCGTACACTTTTCTAAAACCTGCCCCTCCCACCGTCTTTTATAAAACCTTTGGATTTTGATTATAAATCTAAACTAAACTCAACCAAGCATTTAATTATGTCATTTCAAATCCTAAACCTGCCCTACACCCACAAAACAAACGCACCCTTAAAATGAGTTTGAAAGAGAAGGGTAAATTTGTCAAATAACTAATTAAATAACTTTTAGATAATAGATTTGAATATTAACCTATTTAGTTGTAATTAAATTTATTAATAAGGAAAATATGAGAATTTTTGATATTTTCAAAGGATATTGATGTAATTAAATTTTTTACAAGAATATTGATGTAATATTTGATTTTTTTAAGGATATAAATGAAATTATCCTTTAATTGAAAATATTTATAATTAATTTAAATCAATTTTTCATCAAGAAAATAAAAACATTTACTTTTTGGCAATCACCTTTAGCGGCTACATTTAGTAGCTAAAAGTTCAGCCCCAAACCTTCCCACCACCTAGAAAGTAAACATTTTCCCTTGACTATCTTTTTGGCCGTCAAATTACTTCTAGCGACCACATGTAGTCGAAGTATGGTTAAAATTAGACTTTTTCTTGATTCTGGTTTTGTAGTCTTCCGGACCTATAGCGACTACATAGTTGCTATAGGTCACACATGTAGTAGCTAGAAGTTATTGTCAAAGACGGGCAAGAAAGTGAATTTTTTGTCGTGTAGTGAACCTATGGCGACTACATCCCGTAGTTGCTATAGGTGTTGGTCGTGAGAACTAAAAATGTATTAGAGAAGTATACATGCCCAATTTAGTCAAGTAGTCTACACCTCAAATGCCGTGTATCAAAAATGTTTAATCAAGGTTATAAATAGCGTGAGGTGTGGCGTGGCGGCATGGCCAAGCCTCACATCTTTGCGAGTCATGGCGAGGCATGGCGATGGCGAGTCATGACGTTTTTAAAGTGTAACTTAAAGCGGCACAAAATATGAAAATATTTATAAATTTATATATATTCATATCATATTACAAATATATTTAGTTTACAAAAAATGTTATACATAAGGAATAAAGTCAAAAAACTATCTTTGCATGTAATTTTTTTTATTTCTATATAAAAACACGATTTTTATCGACATTGAACTTAAAAAGGCCTCCACACATCACGTGTTATCGCGTCTTATCACGTTTTTTCACTCAACATCTCACATCAAGCCTTAAGCCCAAGTCTTGGTCTATTGCGTGGCGTGAAGGTCACGCCTCACGTTTTTGTGAGGCCTTTATGACGTCATGACGCGCCTTTTAGAACCATGGGTTTAATTATTTGACTGGTAACACGCGTTTGTTAGGTATTTCAAGAGAGTTTTAAATATTTGGTTTGACCAAATGCTTTTATACGTACCCTTATATTATAATGTTGTTTTGTTTTTATACATTGTAAAGATACTTCATTCGTTTTATGCAATAAATATACTAAACTGCAATCTAACAGGATATGCTACATATTAAAAAGGTTGCCTTCTCCAGGTGACAACACGATAAACTTCAAATATAACATTAAAAGATACTCGCAACGATGAAGGTAGATCAAAAGACGAGGAGTTGGACTGGTGATGGGGGGATTGGTATATCAGTTGTTCCTTCTAACATCAGGATTACATCTTTGATCGAAGGCCTTGCATCTGGATCATCTTGCATGCACAGAAGTCCAACTTTCACCATCTTTTCACACATGTTGATATCGACTTCTTCCTCTCCCGTCAGCCTATTTAACTCTTTGCTTACAAAACAATTGTAAACCCAGGTAGAAAGACATACTTTGTCGTCAGACAAGATGTCTATTTCTGTCTCACCACTGCAACACAAAATTTCCAGCAGCACAACCCCAAAGCTGTAAATATCCACCTTGGTTGATATTAAGATATTTTTGTGCCACTCAGGTGCAAGGTAGCCTCTTGTTCCCCTAACATCAGTGAGGGTTCCACTATGATTTGGCCTTAATAGCTTTGATAACCCAAAATCAGAGATCTTAGCAGTCCAAGACTCGTCAAAAAGAATATTATGAGGGTTTAAATTGCAGTGTATTATACGAGTTTCACATTCTTCATGAAGATACAAGATACCTCTCGCCACATCCAGTGCTACTCTCACACGTTCTTTCCATCCGATTTGTGTTTCCGAGTTAGAAAGAAGATCCGCCAGTGACCCATTGCTCATAAACTCGTAAACAAGTAGCTTTGTAGCTCCATGTATGCAGAAACCAAGTAGGCGGACCAAGTTCCGGTGATGAGTTTGAGCGAGAGCCACAATTTCTGCTCGGAACCCTCCTCCTTCAAACATCCTATGCAATCTCTTCACAGCTACCGCCTTCTTGCCATCAAAAATATACCCTTTGTAGACTTCCCCTACAGAGTTTCTGCTTATCGGTTCGTTAAAACCATCTGTCGCTTTATGAAGCTCATCAAACGTGAATGAGCGTAGAGTAAAATGATCACTAATCAACCCCAAATCAATATTGTCTGGTATACTTGCATATCTATGAGCTTGCACTCTGTAGAAGAAGAAACTAGAGAGTGCCATAACCGTACACATAAGAGCAAGGAAAGCAAGTGTTATGCCTAGAATAAAAACAAATTTTTTCCTATGAACTTCTACAATTTGTTTTTTTATTGAGGCTGGTGGTGTTTGCAGGGCCTTGACTGGATCATTTGGGGAACTAATTTTCACAAAGACTGTATATAAGCCACTTTTACTATGTGCTGCATATATGATTGGAACCTTGAGCAGTTTGCAAATACCATTTGCATACACACCTACCCAACAATTGCAATCATCCAGGCAATATTTACTACAAGCTTCCTTTGCAAGATTCATCACGGAGTAAGGGGAGCTTCCCAACTCCATATTGTCCATGGAAGTAATATTGTAGGAAAGTTTTAACCTTCGGCTGCAGGCTTCTTCATCGGTGAAATTTCTGTAACAGCCAAGAAACTTCCCATTTACTGTATTGTTGAAAAATAAGTAGCCAGGAAAGCATCGGCACTCGGGATTGCCAGTAGAGTTAAAACAGTAGCTGTTAACACCACAAACGCCTTTGGCATTACACACGTCCTGTAACGCAGTCCATTCAATATTCATCCCATTCAAGCTACTAGATGGAGTTGTGAATATGTGGGAATACAAAATAAAGTTACCGTGCGGCGTGAGAGTGGCACGGTAGACTACTGTTTCATTGTTACTAGACCGTAAGCTTGTAGCTGAATATAAAACACGGTGTGTCACACCATCCCCCTCAATGTACAGAGAGCCATTACGGCTGAGATTCAACGAGGATTCACTGAAAAAAGTTCCAGTGGACCAGTACGCATCATCAATCTTCTGAGGACTGTTTTGAGGGTAAGTAACAAGATTTCCATCAGACTGCATACGCAATATAAAACGTCCACTCGAGTGATCTGAAGCCGATACACTAGAGATTAGTGTATAACTACGAGCAAGTTCTTGCCCTCCTAATATCGTATCAGAAGGGTAATCAAAGCTTTCCCATATGAAATCAGAGTGATTATACAGTACAAAATTACCAGAATCGAGCATAGAAGCGGAGGTTGCCGGATCCGTCTGATCTGTGGTCAAGTTTTGCTTACCAGTAGTAGTGCGCACAAGCAACCAACCATCTACAGTGAGCTCAATACTACTGTTTGAAGAGAGAGGCGGGTCATCACGATTTGCAGTCCAAACCACTGTGATATTCGGTTTGCTTGTCAACCATATTCCGACCGCAAACCCGTCATCTTGCCGATAGAAACCAAATGCGAAAAGGCCTGAAGGTGAGAGCCATGAAGGGTTTGTGTCTGGAGTCAATGAGGAATTTAAGCTGATATTATGTGACACCGACTTGTCAATCAGAGATCCCTCTGTAACTAAAAGGAGGAATACCCTTACAAAAATAAGTAACATGAAGGCCATATCAGAAAGGTGGGAATGAGATGTTGTTTATGATGGAGTAGAGCAATAGTCTTAATGGTTAAATATCAAGTGCAGCAAATCAAGGCTTCTAATTTCTACCACATAATCCCATCACACAAAGTGACAGACCCTACATAGATAGAAAACGTCTACTGTTCCATTATCGTACCAGTCTCTATAAAGACCACAGTGGAAAATTACAATTCAGTAGCCAATAATGTCAAAAATTAGTGCAGAGTTATGTCATTGTTTTTTATGTTAAGTTATGGCTTAATTGAGTGACAATTTTGTGTTGAGTCATTGGTTGATTGAGTCATAGTTTAGTGGGCAGGATAAGTCATGTATGTTCCTAGTCTTATGGTTAGTCTTGATATAATGTTTCAACATTTGACCAGGTAAAGTAGCAAGTAGTGGTGTCCTAGTTTTCAGTCAAGTTGTTAGTGCTTCATCTCTATTTATTGTAATCGATGGCCCAAGTTTGAAGTTTCATGCACCAGAAATAAAGTCTTCCATTCTCCAGTTTATAGCTTTTTCTTTTATTCTCCAGAAATAAAGTTTGATTAACCATTTTGTTATGGAATCAAAAGCATGTCTGTCTTTGCAACTTTGACTACCACCGTGGGAATCGGGTCAGAAAGTGCGAGGAAATGAATGGGAACTTGCTAACGTAGATTCACGCGCATGAAAGTGGTCCTTACGTAACAAAAGGTCTTCATCATTCAGTTGTACTACCAATATGAAAGTCCCAAAAATTTAGTTTTCCAAGTATGCAGAACACTACATACATTTAAGTAGAAACACAAACAGACAAAAACAATAATAGTACCATATAATTTACTGCCTTTGCTAACATAAACTTGAAATTTAACGAGACCAATTTGAGTAAAACAGAACCAAATTTCATACGACATAAATAGCAGGTATGCTCAAGACAGATAACATATTTATCCATAGATGATAGTGAAACATCTTGCAGAAAAAAAAGAGATTAACTGTTCACTTAATATCAATAACATCATCTTACATCTGTTCCTGTCTTCATTTCCCTTAAATGGGGGCGACACTCACATCTTCACACTCCTCCTACAATACAAACGGACCCTCGAAATCGACCTATTAAATGAATGCAAACAAATGGGACTTTAATTACTTAAAAAAAAACAGTACCACATACCATTATCAAAAAATGAAGACAAAAGTAGCATTATTACTTTTAAGCCTTGTGCCATAAATAGTTATTCAGTTATTGACGTAAAATACTAAGCTCCACATATTCTCCTCGGCTCGCTAGTTTTAGCATACTTGTCCGACTTATGAGCTTATTAAACTTTTTAAAAGCTAAAAATGCTCAATTTATATGGCTTATGAGCTTATGAACTTAAATAACTCATAAGCTCAAGCTAAAAAGCTCATAATCAGAAAGTGGAGCTTATTGGCTTTTCAAATTTTTAATAATCCAATAAGCCGGACAGATAAGTTAATAAAAAGACACCAAAGTCAGTTCGGAGGATAAGCTCAACATTGCCTTCTACATATTTTATCGTGGTCAGGCATGTACATCAGTGTTGCCGGTTATCAATCTTTTGCCAGCATAGTAGAATACTTCAACTCCAAAATATTAGTAATATTATAGTAATTAAGCTCACTGTAGGCAATTGAATTATTAGTTATTATAACTTATTCTAATATAACAAATTAAAGTAATAAAGTCTATATCAACATCAAATGTTACTAATGTTTTTTGCATATTAAGCTTATCTAATCACTAAATTGTCACGTTACAGGTATTTGTTACAGCTAGATTCAAGCGATGTCAAGTTAGGTTTCCAACATGAAATGCAGTTGATAATAAATTTTTAGATTAACCTTAAGGAATAGTAACAGTGCTTATGTAAGATTTGTCTTTCCGGTTAACCGTTATCATCCTCCGGCAGAGGTGTGGTGGTGATCCCTGCGTAACAAAATCAAAAAGTCTTCCTAGTTCATTATTTGTACTACCATAAAGCAACGTGTTAGTCGATTGTTTCCTTGTATGCATAACACTACTTACATTTCGGCATCAACAATAACAGATAAAATGAATAACACGATAGAATGTACAGCCTTTGGCTTAGCTTTGTAGCATAAACCTTGAAACCTTAATTGTTACGCCCGGGTTACCGAGGGACGGACGAACCAAGAGGACCAAGTCCAAGCTCGCATGACATAAGGATTATGTCATGTAAATCTATCCTTAAAATAATGTCTTTGTTTTAGGAAAGTCGGTAATTATGTGTTTGACTAGAAAAATCTTTGTGTTTTTCTTGTGTTACAAGTTAGGGTTATTCGACTATATATACCGAATGATTTTCATTAATGAAAGTATGTGTTTTGTCAAAATATCTCTAATCTTCTCTTCTCTCTTTTGACGGAGCTAACACCCGCTTGAAGTGGTGCCCTATCCCTATACCATCTACAAGGGTCATATCAACTGGTGCTTTTATTGTTACTATTCATCGGTACTGTTCACCGGTTACTGTTTATTGATATTGTTCATCAAAAAAAAATTCATTGCTATGTCGGAATTGGAGGAAATCAGGTTATTAATCACGTTGCAATCGGACACGCTGCAAGCGCAGATAGCGACGTTGCAAGCCGATTTACAGGCGACTAAAGGGTTAATTCAGGCCGGGCGTAATGGCGATGGGGGTGAGACTGCGTCACCAATCCTACATTTCATGAAGTACCCATGTTTTTGGGGGCCGATCCGGATCGTTGGATTTTTTCCATCACCAAGTACTTCACACTTTTATCTACTTCGGTTGATTAACGATTACGTGTGGTTGGTTTTAATCTTGAGGGGGATGCGGCGGAATGGTTTCGGTGGATGACGCGTAATAAATTGATCACAACTTGGGATGGATTCTTGGAGAGTGTACAAAACCGTTTTGGGCCGTGT
>BQNB010080439.1:3161-29932 GCA_026074375.1 Tanacetum coccineum
TTTTTTAATGACGTGAATGCTAGATCTAAGAAGCCTCAAGTAGTGCCCATTAGACCTAGAAAACCCAAAAGAAAAAGCGAACCAATCTATTACAACACCCCCTAAGAAAACAATTGCTTCAGACTTTACTATCCAAAAATCTAGGAGTTACTATAGGATGCTTTATGAGAAAACCAGTAAGGCATGGAAATGGTGGATAGAAAAACAATGTCTATCAAGATATCAATGGATTCCTAAGACAAAATTGCAATGGGTGCCTAAGATTAGGAAAGAAAATGTGAACACAAGTATTAGTCCCACTATAGATAATGTATCTAGGATAACTAATGTCTTGAAGATCACAAATTCTTTAGGGTCCAATTTGTCATATGTTCCATTGTCCTCTAATTCTCTTGCAAATTGTACAAATCTTCTTATTTATTGTTGACTCTCGATTCACAAAGCATATGAATGGAAATCTCAAACTCCTATGCAATTTTGTTGAAAAATATATGGGTACGGTATGGTTTAGAAATAATCAATTTGCACCAATTCTTTGTTACGGGGATCTGGTTCAAGGAAATGTTACGATCAAGAGGGTTTATTATGTCAAAGGCCTTAATCACAATTTATTCTACGTTGGTCAATTATGTGATGCGGATATGGAAGTTGCTTTCAGAAAATCTACATGTTATATTAGAGATCTTTAGGGAAACGACCTACTTATGGGTACTCATGGATCTGATCTCTATACGATAGCACTTCAAGAGTCATCTTCACCAACTCTAGTCTGTTTCCTAGCAAAGGCTTCACCAACTCAAGCATGGTTATGGTCTCGTAGACTTTCTCATGTTAACTTCGATACCATCAACCTACTTTCAAAGAATGATATTGTGAAAGGCTTACCAAAGTTGAAGTTTGTAAAGGATCAACTATGTTCATCTTGTGAATTGGGTAAAGAAAAAATAAGTTCTTTCAAGTCATTAACTATTACAAGATCTAAGAAACGGTTAGACTTGCTTCACATGGACTTATGCGGTCCCATGTGGATTGAAACCATCAATGGAAAGAAATACATTCTGGTGATTGTTGATGACTATTCAAGATATCATCACCATTTATTATCCTTGTACTCTCTACTATATAAAGACAGAAACCAGAAAATGTTTCCCCCTCGCCCCCCCCGCCCCCTCCCCCAGGACATTAGAGCCCCGCCCCCCCCAATCAATTCTAAACAAACACAGAAATAATACAATGTATTATAGTTGATAGGATCATCCTCTCATAAAGTATAAGCTTAGATTTGATTCATGAGAGTTTTATTTGTCATTCAATCAAGATAGTATTCCGCAACCACCCCTTGTAAATCTTTGAATTATTTCTAATAAGATTTATAAGCATTGAAAAGTACAAATTGTGTTATTAGTTGTCTAATGGGTATTATGTAAAACTTGTTCTTAATTTCTTATATTGTTCATGTTTTACACAATTTTTAGGACCAACGAGTGGTATCAAGAGCCTATGGATTATTCTTATGATCTAGATCCTTTTGAATGACTACTAATAACATTTTATCAATGTCAAAATTATAGTATAAAACTTCAAAAGACTTTAATGTTGTGCGATTTTTGAGGAGGGGAGTACACTTAATTTTAACTAAAATGGCAAAAACCCAACTCCATGAAGACAAAAACAAAAGCTTATCCCACACGAAAACCCTGATCATAAAGTATCCCCATACCCAAATCTCATATCCTACTACCAAAAAAACTTCATGTGGATCAAAACCACAATTCATAATTACAAATTACTCCAAAAAATCATCAACGGTAAAACAACAAAAAACAATTTTCAAAGTTAACCCATATTAAACAACACCGCCTATACAAAAAATCAAATACCAAACCCCACGTCACATATCCTCATCTCAAAACATGATCTAGACACATCTCACCAAAAAATCAATTTCACACAAACACAAAACTAAATCATAAGAAGGGAATATAACCCAGATCTCATACATCAAAAATCACGGCACAAAAAAACTTAACAAAAATAAACCACGATCAAGTATTGATTGTCAAACCCCACTCTTGTAAAAGCTCACCAAAGTATCCATGTAAATGCACAAAAAAATCTATTTTTAATAGATTTGAAATGTTTCGAGTGGTTCCTATGGCAAGAGCAAGAAGTGTGGTTGATGAGGTAAGATAGTTTATGTCATTGGTGATAAAACGTTTGTGGCTGATATTTTGGGTTGTTGATGAGTGTAAATCATTGATGGGCACATGATGAAGTTGTAGACCCCCTAAGGCCATGGCTTCCCTGAACCCCGAATGAGTTAGTTTCTTGAATGGGAACGGCTATATTAGGTTTTTAGTATTATGTGGCTGTTAAAAATAGTTTAATGGAAAAGAGGATATATGATTTGTTTCAGTGTAATGAAAAAGGACCAAAGAAACTGAGGTGCGTCTCATATTGCTGGTACAAGAATTATTACAATGAGATGTTCAATCGGGGTGCGAGAAACTGATATGAGTTAGGAGATGAAGGGCTTTTGGTGTCTGAGTAAAATGTAGGTATAAAAACCACTATTAAATCCACGACACTAAACCGAGTCCCTGAATACATGAAACTCCATGACTCCCTGAACCCTGAGACTAAGATAGTCACTAAACGTTTGGGGGGGGGGGGGGGGGAAGTTCCTAAACTCGAGGGGTCTTTGATATCCATAGAGATCCCTAAACCGTGGCGTGCTCTAACACCATAGGTGTGGACTCTAATGTTGAGAGTCCCTTAATATAAAAATGACCTGAACCCGAGGGTCCCTAAACTGTGGTCACCCTGAAATCAAGGGACGCTGACTGAATCGAGGGTCTTTGAAAACAAGACGTGGTCGTGAACTGAATGGGGGTTTTCAGGTTGCTGGTATAAGTGACATATTAAATGAGTTTATTTAATGAGTGGCATTTGTTTAATTCAGTATGGTTAACAAAAACAATTAGTAAGGTTGTTTAATGTTAAGAGAAACTAAGGGAGATGGGGTAAGTATGGTTTTTTATTCAGTGTTTGCTCAATCTTAAGAGAGACTAAGAAAGGGGTGTATTGTTACTGGACCAAGAGACTAAACTACCAAAAGTGAACCCATCAAATTGATTCGCTGGACTGATGTGATTGTCACTGAAATCCATGGTCACTGAACCTGAAAACCAAAGGGGTTAATGAACCTAAAACTAAACCCTCTTTATTGAACATGCTGAGCCCCTGAACCCACTCACACGCTAAACCACTCACACCCTGAATCCACTAAATCACTCCCTGAACTTTACCACCTGAGCATTATTTAGTCATTAAATATGCAAGTATACATGAGGGAGTTCATGGTCACTGAACATAAAGTCTGAACAAAGCTTAGCAACATCAACAACATAGGATCAAAATTTATTATTTTTCTATTTGTTGTTGTAACTCAGTACGTAAGAAGAAACCGTTATACTCACTTACTACTAATTAACTTAGGCTATTTTTATTTGAAATAGGGGGGAGATTGGTGGGTCAAATTTTAAACCCAATTGTCCTTGACAAGCATTTGTAAATATAATTAGCTAAATTTACTCACTCAAATAAATAGTGAGTTAACACTGATTAAAGAAATCAGTTAGTGTTGTAAAACGCTTAATCAAGAATGACAAGCTCCAAGGGACATCGCAAGGACCCAATGAAGAAAATACCTTTACCTCACTAATGCGGTCTCAGTGGTTAAGTACATGAGCTTTAAAGAGTCTTGGATTTGAACAAAATAATCTCAAAGACTCTTTAAATGTTATCTCCCTGAAAGAAAACAAACATATATGGTGCGGGACCCAAGCAAGGACAAAGATGCATAAAGGTGGAAAAATATTTATGATCATTCAAAAGCATGGTTGCTTTGCTTCCCAAAAATGGAAATCCACTGGATGGATGACACATCACAAAAACCATCACCATTTATTATCCTTGTACTCTCTACTATATAAAGAAAATGTTTGTAACATGAATAGGCATTCGATTCTAAACAAACACAAAAATAATACAATGTATTATAGTTGATAGGATCATCCTCTCATGAAGTATAAGCTTAGCTTTGATTCATGAGAGTTTATTTATCATTCAATCATGATAGTGTTCTGCAACTATCCCTTGTAAATCTTTGATTCATTTCTAATAAGATTTATAAATATTGAAAAGTACAAATTGTGTTATTAGTTGTCTAATGGGGTATTGATGTAAAAACTTGTTCTTCATTTTTATATTGTTTATATTTTAACACAATTTTTAGGACCAAAAAAAGGCATCGATATGACAACTTCGGCCCTGGCCCCCAATACAAAAGACTTATGCTTCTTAACAGTCAGAACTGAAGTCATGACATAGCATGAAACCTTCAAGTTCAACGCTGTCAAATGTTTCCCTTCGCAACATAGCGCTCTATTCAGTACATGAGTTGGATTTAATATTTAGTCCTTTGTATGATGAATTCTTCACGGCAGGAAATTCAAGTGTGTTAAAGTATTCTGATTTCTCTCTGATAACTCTACACAAAAAGACACACATCCTACAATGAATGTTCAACCTACAACAGAACTGATCACTCCAACAACAACAAGTTCATGTTGAGGAAAACAAACGCTGATCAAGCAGCAAATGCTCACGTTTTAGGATATATGAATTTATCAAACCCATTTTGTATACACCGTTACAAGGAAGTGTTGAGTCTTTCATTGGACTGCAAGTATTAGTCAGTATAAGCATTTCTTTAGATTAGAAACATGGAAAGTACTGTGGACATTACTAAGCTCTTCAGGAAGCTCTATTTTATATTCCACTGGGCCAATCCGTTCAAGGATTTTGAATGGTCTAATGTACCGGGGGTTAAGCTTTCCTCATTTTCCGAATTGGATGACACCTTCACGAGGTGATACTTTCAACATAACACGATACAACTTGAAAATTTCTGAGGCTTTCATCTTATTATTGCATAATTCTCTGTCCGGTCTCTTGTAGCTTGCAAGCGTTGTCAAATTTGTACTATCTTTTGGTGGTTTCATGGATTATTTCTGGTCTGTAAGTTGAACATCTTCCAACTGATCACGTATGGATTGAGGTAATGCCAGAAGAGCTTCATCAATTCAATAGACTCAAAGTTTGGGAACTTGTTGATAAACCCTTTGGAAAGACAGTAATTAAACTAAAGTGGTTGTGGAAAAACAAGAAAGATGAAGACAATACTATTATTCGCAATAAGGCACGACTTGTCGCTAAGGAATATGCTTAGGAAGAGGGTATTGATTTTGAGTAATCTTTTGCACCAGTCGCTCGCTTGGAAGCAGTTCGGATTTTCGTTGCCTACGCTCCACACAAATATTTTCCTATCTATGAGATGGACGTCAAAACGGATTTTCTTAATGGTCCACTGTAGGAGGAGGTTTATGATGCTCAGCCAGATGGGTTCGTTGATCCTGATCATCTAGAAAAAGTCTACCATCTAAGGAAAGCTCTATATGGATTAAAGCAAGCTCCAAGAGCCTGGTATGATAAACTCTCAAATTTCCTGATGTCCAAAGGTTTCACTAAAGGTACTATTGACCCTACTCTATTCATGATAAGATACGGGGAGGACATTCTACTTGTGCAAATTTACGTCGATGACATCATTTTTGGGTCTACAAACCCAAAATTTTCTAAAAGATTTGAAAAACTGATGCAGAGTAGATTTGAGATGTCCTTAATGGGGTAAATATATTTCTTTTTAGGACTTCAGATCCACCAATCCCCACGTGGTATCTTTATCAACCAGGCCAAGTACGCTTTGGAAATACTTAAAAAACATGGAATGGAAAAATGTGATAGCCTTGGTACACCAATGGCTACTAGACCTAAACTAGATGCACACTTGAGTGGAAAAACCATTGACCAAACACAATATCAAAGTATGATCGGGTCACTCATGTATCTAACTTCCAGTAGACCAGACATAGTGCAAGTAGTATGCTACTGTGCACGTTATCAAGCAAGACCAACAGAAAGACACATCAAAGAGGGTAAAAGGATCTTTCGATACTTAAAGGGAACCATCAATATGGGACTCTGGTATCCGAAGGATTCTGACTTTGAACTAACCGCATTTTCAAATGCTTGTCATGCCGGATGCCTTGATACTCGCAAAAGCACTTTTGGAGGAATTCAATTCCTAGGTGAAAAGCTATTCAGTTGGATGTTAAAGAAACAGGCCTGTACTGCAATGTCTATATTAGAAGCAGAATACGTGGCGTTATCTGTAAGTTGTGCTCAAGTTATGTGGATGAGGACACAGCTTAAGGATTATGGCTTTAACTACAAAAAATACCGTTGTACTATGACTCTTAGTCAGCCATAGCAATCTTATACAACCCCGTGCATCACTCTCGTACCAAGCACATCAATGTTCGTTACCACTTCATAAAGGAACAGGTTGAGCGTGGTATAATTGAATTATACTTTGTCAGAACTGAATACCAGTTAGTTGACATGTTCACGAAAGCTCTGTCGCAAAATAGGTTTGAGTATCTTGTCAGACGACTCGGTATGAGATGTTTGACTCCATCAGAACTGGATGTTCTTGCAAATGAGACTGCTTGATAGATCATCAAACATCGAAATGTAAATATTTTTGAAAAATAAAATCCAAAAATATAAAACCTATAAAACCAAATACAAAAATAGAAAATTTCAAAAAGCAAATACAAAATAAGAAAATCAAAAATTCCAAAAAGAATCTTCTCGACATGTCTCTTGGAATCGATAACATTTACATAACTAGAAATGACGATTAATATTGTCACGGGTATGTAAATGAAGTTCGAACAAGAGTTCAAATGTTTCAAAACATGTCATTTCTAATTTTCTTTATGACTTGTAATCGCTCTCAGATTACAACTCGGACCCAAATGACAAAGGAGAGTGTACGTTTTAGTGTGCTTATCCTTGACGTCAGAAGAGAAGTCTTCTAACATGAGGTTTTTCAAAAAGGTTGAACACAATTTTTCAAGAATTTTCATGACAACATTTCACAAAAAAGTGATTTTAAAATTATGGTATCTTTCAAAATTGTGTGTTCAACACTCCATCCCTCATAAAGTTTTCAAAGATGATCATTTTTAACAAGTTGTATCAATTTTATAAATGAGTCAATTGTTGAGGGGGAGTTTTTTGAAAAACAAAGTTTTAATGATTTTAAATACATCATCTCACGACAATTCTTATGTATTCAAAACATTATCAAAAGTCTCTTAATAACAAATCAATAATAATGACATAACTTACATTAGAATGTTTGTTATAATATGATCTAGTGTCTGAGCACAATTTTTCAAGAATTATTCAATGACAATTCATAATCTTTCAAAATTGTGTGCTCAACACTGTCTCAACCTTAATTTTATATTCTTTTTATAACTTGGTATCATTTTCTTTGGTGTCATACATATGTAAAAATAAGGGGGAGCAAGAAGAAAAAGTTCCACATAATTCATGCTGAAACATTTCTCATCCCTTGAATTTTCATGACAAATTTTAATCACTTGGTATTTCAAAACTAAGTGACTTAGTGTTTAAAATAAGGGGATAAATGTGATTAAAATGTGATCTAACTAATAATAAGTGATCTAAAGACTCAAAGTGCTTTATACTTCTACCCACATGTGCAAAACACTTTCGGTTATCGATGCACGTGTGAAGGGTGAGTTTTTCTAAAAGATGAAACTCTCAAAGTGTTAAACGATTTTGATAATTCTATCAAACACTTTGATTGATTTTCAAGGTTTTATGGTTATGATCAAATTTCCATCAACCTATTAAGTTTTCATGACAATTCTGAAGTCATAAGGTGGTTAGGTTAGGTATTAGTCCTATGATCCAACCAGAACTGGAGAGATCTACCCAAGGACACTCCATAGTTAGAAATAGCAGTCCTTAGGTATGATTTGGAGAGGAATGAGAAATGAGAATAATGCCGACTAAGACATGAGTTAACACTAGAACAATCACAACAAGGTGTTAGTAATGACGTCTTGGTAAGCATTGAAGGGGTTGAAGAATGAAAAAAATGTAAGGATACAGGGTCTAAAGAAAGAAGCCCTCCATACAACTTAAGGCAGAAACCGGGTCAATACATATGCTATCAGTCTTCACAAAGATGAATTCTGGTATTGAAGAAAGACATTATGGACCCAGTGATGCAATGCACAACCCTTCCCAGCCATTTAAGTTTCTCTCAAAAGATACTTGTCTCATTTGTCACAAAGATACACACGACTTCTATTGACTTTCTCACTCCGAGTTAGTTAATATTAAAAAGGTGGTAATCTGCTCCACCCTTCGACCACTAAAATTAAAAATGCACTAATCAAGTCTAGAGCCAAAGAGATCAATCTATAAATATCATTAGGACACATTTCCTGATAAACACTTGTTGAACACCATTAAGTTTACAAGCTGATAACAAAGAGTCCTACGCATTATCCTTGTGATTCTGCCAGAACATTCAGAGTGATACTCTTCAATATTTACAGTGACGAATGGAAATTCTTCCGGTGTCATCATCAAATAGCACTGCGGGAGGTGACTTGCAAGATTCTATATGAATCAAACTTGTGAAAACTGGATATCAATTTTGGTCCAGTAAATGAATTGACGACTCAATCAGTAAGATAGTAACTAACTAATTTACTCATATCGTGTTGTCTGCTTTAAGACGTTCCGGTATTAAAAACAAGCAAGCATGGTGAATCTAATACGTATGTGTTAGAGGATCTCACGCTTTACGCTGGAAACCCTGTCAATGAGATCTTCTAAATTAAATCTACCTGATCACAGGTCGGTCCTCACAGAACCGAAGATTATCGCAACCATATTCTGACGAATGACAAAGCCATATTCGTCCATATCCGGGGTTTATCACTAATATTCTTTTTGGGTTTACCTGGGTTTCTGACTCGACATTGCGAGCCGACTAATCTCAGGGAAACTACCCTTTTAGATAGCCTAAAGTCGGCGCAAGTGAACCTCTGTGGCCAATGGGGGATTAATTTTCACCCTAGGGTTCGAACCCAAGACCTCTAGGAACTTTCGTCCTAAGAGGCTAATCCCTTACCGTTGGGTCACCCCCATTGGTTATTTATCACTAACATTCAAATGCAGGCACAAACGATGGTGTTACGCCCTCATTCCTGTAGAGCCCTATTCATTACCACATGCTCATGCTCAAACTACAAAGACATACTATAAGCATCAAGATTTAAGAATCAATAAAGCTTAAGAATTAAAGACAAATAGTTTCGCAACTCTGATATTCAAGATCTTCCTTAAAGATATCAATATTGTCAAGGGATATTGTTAGCAAGCTATCAAGATGATGCAAAGTATGAGCATGTTGGTCAAGACACAAGATCGCAAGGTGGCAAGGATCTCAAGGAGAAAGATTTAAAGATCTCAAAACTAAAGACCAAGTCAAAATACGATGACAAAAGCTGAAGATCAAAGATCACACAGCATGAAGGAATAAGCCTACAACAAGATAAAGACAAAGACTCAAGAGCTCAACGACAACACAATTTCGAAGACCTCACTTCGGGGAAGATTGTTAGCCTTAAAACATTGAGTCGAACATGGAAGCTTCGGCCTTTATTTTGTTATTCGTTGTAATAGGCTAGAAGGGTAAACAAGCTAGTAATATTAATCTAATCTTATATAAGTTGTGGGCTAAAGCCCAAGCAAAACCTGAGCCTGGCCCATGGAGAAAGTCTAGGCGTCCAACACTGCTTAAGACTATAAATACCCTTTCTCCATAATAGAGAAGGGTTGGTTGTTCATTTTGTTACACTCTTACATTTTGTTCAATCCAAACATTCCTTTTCTTCTCTCTATTTTCTTCATCTTCTTCCTCCTTTGTTTCTTCCATTTTTTTCGTGTATGTTTGTTATCAAGTAAGTGATCATGGTTTGATATAGGGATAACAACTTCAAGCTCGCGACTTTCATTCTGATGGCTTCACTAAAAGTGCCCAGAAAGTGAAACTTTTCATCAAAGTTATGACTTCTCAGCTCGTGGAGACGGCGTAAAGATTTACTAGTGACGCCGTCAGGATTGCATGGCGACGGCATCAACCCGAAGAGTGACAGCGTCACACTAGCCGACAAAGAGAAGACCATAGAAGATTGAGATAAACGGCCAAAAACAAAACTGATTACTGAAAGTTCAACGAAACAGAATATTATAAAGAAGAAGTGCTCAAGGACGGAAGTCCTTGAACGTAAGAACAGATTGGACTTCAAAGAGTGTAAAATTCTTTCGCTAAAAAAATTATATATAAAAAATAAAAAATTTAAGAAACTAAAAAGGAAAGGCTAAGAAATAGCTTAAAAGAGTAAAAAGAGGGAGTCAAAGAAAAATTATAATAACACAAGAGTGAAATAAAAATGTTAAGAGTACTAAGAAGAACCGCTTTTTAATAAATAGTTTTTAAAACAGATGCCTAAATGATCACGGCAAATTAAAATAAAAAGAGTGACAGCGTCACACTAGCCGACAAAGAGAAGACCATAGAAGATTCGGCGGGCTAACTGCATTAGGAAACCCTAGTGACGCTGTTAGACCCGATTTCTTATATATAGAAACCCTATTTTTCATATTTTGCGTGGTAAAACATAGAGAAAAAGGAGAAACTTTAATAGCAGCCATATTGGTTGAATTTTAGGGTTTTTAAACCCTTTTGTACTCACTCATACTCCATGTTTAATTGAAGTGAAGTTCTTTTACCCTTTTAATCATTCAGTATGTCTATGTGTTGTTTGATTAATCATTCTTCGCTTTCAATTAACATGCTTGGCTAAATCTATATGTGTTTGCTTATGATTGCATAAAATCTAGTTGTTAAATCTCTTTTATTTTTGTTTCTTTTTAATGGTGTATGCGTTAGACTTTAGAAAACTAGCTATTTGATCTTCATATCATAGCATAGACGTCTAGGGAAACGCGATTAGGTTAGAGGATACTTGTGATTAGATCTTCATATCTAGATCACCTTTGGGTGGATTTCGAATTAGGTATTTATTGCGCGTGAATTTACTATTGGACGTAAGCGGTGTCTACATGTAAGCACCGTCTAGATTGTCACGTAGATAGCGGACTTGACCAACCCGCTGCTGAATTACGGAATACTTACACATTACACTAACAAGGGTGACGGGAAATAAGATCAGAGAAAACAACTAGGGAGTAGTGCATGATTAGGTAAACACGATTATTTAACCATACGAGTTTTTCCATCACTTTAGTTTTCTGCATAATTAGGAGTAGTTTAATTTAGTAGTTTAATCAACCTCCTCTTAAAACCCGAGATTTACTTGATTTCTAAAAAATATAAAAATACAAAAATAATCTTCCCTCAACCTTTAGACCTTAGTAAACATACAGTTCGAACCTACCCAAACTATTCCCCCTACAGAATGATAATAACCCCTTGAGTCTTACCTATACTACAATACAACGATTAGGTACTCTGCCTAGGAGGGTTGTAAAACTTATGCGTTAAAACCCACCGCATTAATTAACCCCTTCACATAATACTTCCATCAATTACATAAAAACCCTCTCTTACCCAAAACCCCTTAAATTCATGCTTATGAACCTTAACATAGAAATGCCACCAAAATAAGAATTATGAGATACTTACTTGTGGGGGATGATGTTATGAGCTAAACTCTTGAAATGGAACACTAATTCTCTAAGATTAGGCGAGGAAGAGTTCCTAGTTTTTCCCTTATTTCTTTGTTATTCACGTCCCACACACCAAACACCACCAAAATAAAATGTCTAGAATGTCATGGAAAATCAATATAATCTTGACTAACTAAAAGTTGGTACATGTTTCTGTAGAGATTTGGTGGTCACCTGCATGGCTACAAAACATGCACAACGCAAAATAAACATACAACGTCATGTAGACCAAAACCCTAACGTTGGGATTCTAGATTTGATGAGACAAAATAAATAAAAGAATGAAACATAAGGACTAAATCTAGCAGATTGGAATTCTACAAGCTGGTGGAGAATTATGGAAGATTTGGTCAAAGATATCAAAAGATGAAGATCTCCTTAAGAAGATAAAGATAACAGAAGATATTTCTTAATGTTTAAAAGATTTACTTGTTTATATCTTTATGTTAACTTCCTTTGTAAGTCATGATCTCTCTATATAAAGAGATCATAGACACATAGTTTTAGTATCCAGAAAAGTGTGTGTATCCAGAAAAACGTGTGTGTGTGTACACTGGATCAATGTAGACGTCTAGTTTGTGTGGTGTAGCCTTAAGGTAATTAAGGTTTCCTTAATCCCTGTTACAGGTGGTAACCGATCTATACTGATCATATAGATTTGAGGCTTGGAGTGTATGATAATGAAGAAAAACCTTGTTGAATAACTTTGTTCATTATGCTATTTCTGCTATGCATATTCTTTATGTTCATTGTTATTATTATCCTAGATATAAGATCTAAACAATCTGAGCTTAAACGATCTAAGGAGTTCTATGATTACAAGGTTGTTTTGATGTCGAATCTATGAAGGAAGAGTGGTCATGTTTTTTGTTTTTGGTGTTTGGTTCAATTCGTTGCAATTAGGGTATTCGCAAACCCTAATTTAATAAAAATAGGAATGGTGATCATTAGTGTTTCTACTAGCTTTAGTGAGTCGATCGTTTGATTGATGATGAACGCTAGTAGGGATGCATAACACACGACATCAAGAAAGAAGCAGCAGAAGTCTCAAGGTTTAAATTAAGGAAGGTTATGCGTAACTTTTGTTTATGATTTGTTATTGATCGTGGCAGAATGGATGGCAACACCTATGGCAGAAGGAGCAACATCGTTTATGCCAAAGAAGATTCAAGTTACACAGGTTAATAATGCTTGAGATTGATTACTTGTTTCTACTGCTAATTCGAGTACAGGTATATTGTAACATCCGGCAATTTTTGAAATTTTAATTGACAATTTTATCGTTTGACTTTTTGGGTCTGACTTGACCTTTTGACTTTGACGTCTTATTATCGCATAAAAACGATTACCGCGTAATCGGTAAAATTTTTGAAACATATTTTAATAATAAATCATATTTATTATTACATTACCTCGAGGCGCAAATTTATTTTTAACCTATTTGACTTGAAAACGAAAAGATATATGTTATTTTTAAGTTGACTTATCAAAAACGATCCACTAAATCACGTTTTCACGATTCGGACTCTAAAGCAATTTGATGTAAAACGACATTCCGGACAACTTTTTAGTTTTGCCCGAGACCCGAAAACAGACAGAAACTGACTAAAATACCCTCGCAAAGTTTTGAAAGCCGCACACGACGTGTACTAATACGAAAATAATTAAATCATATTTAATTATTACTTTTTATTAAATAAAAATATTTAATAAATTAATTATCGTGTTATTAAAAAACGTTTGTTAAAAACGCAATTATTCAAGTTAAAATTCAATTTTACGGACAAAGTTTATCGAAAATATACAAATAAATAATAAACGTTTTAAATAAATTGTATAAAACGTTTATGAAAATTAGTCGAGTGAATACTTGTTTTTATGGGAAAAATTATTTGGAACGCAATGGCGCAAGTTTCGTGTTTTGAATCGTCCGTTAAGTGGTTCAAACGAGCCCCGAACCATTAATTACCAAAATTTACACTTTTGGTCCCTGTGAAATATTTATATAATCAACCCTAAACTATTGGGCATTTATCATTTCACTTTATAACTTTTAATATATATATATATAAAGTTTTATATTTTTTTCATTTCATTTCTTATAAAAACACACACACCTCCATCTCTCTCTCTTTTTCCGGCGACCACCACCGCCGCTCCGGCGCCACCTCCGGCCACCGGAAAACTTTTTCGGCGAGTTTTCCGGCCGAGTCCAAAAACGTTTCTCATCACCCGATCTACCCGATCCCCACCACCACGCGCCGCCACGTGCCTATATCCACCACCACAGCCGCCACGACACCAACACCACCGCCGCATCCACACCACGCCATCATCACCACGACCGCCGTCACCCTCTCCTCACAACCATACCACCACAGCCGCCACCCCCTCCCTTTTCGGCTGCCACCTCACGACAGCCCCCCCACCACCACCATCCTCATCATCATCGTCACCATCAACCACCAACAAAGGGGTGCGTTGGGTTTTTCACAAGCACGGGGGTGTGTTTGTTTATAAAATAACACAAAAAGCATGCGTGTGAATTAATTAAGCACCAAGGGTGCGTTCGGGTGGCTGTCACGCAGCACCTAGGGTGTGTTGGTTTCGGTTCACAGCCATAGGGTACGTGTGGTATAACAAACCACCACAAAAAGGTGCGTTTGGTTGTGATAAACACCACAAGGGTGCGTTTGGCAGCCACCACACCACAGGGGTGTGCTCGTTTGTGTGGTTTTTCATAGCATAGGGTGCGTTTGGTTTGCTTAAAACGCACATGGGGTGCGTTTGGCTGTTTATAAAATAGATTAGGGCGCGTTTGGTTGGGCAGAATCCGCACAAGGGTGCTTTTGGTTGGGCAGAATCCGCACAAGGGTGCGTTTGGTTGGGCAGAATCCTCACAAGGGTGCGTTTGGTTGGGCAGAATCCGCACAAGGGTGCGTTTGGTTGGGTAGAATCCGCACAAGGGTGCGTTTGGTTGGGCAGAATCCGCACAAGGGTGCGTTTGGTTGGGCAGAATCCGCACAAGGGTGCGTTTGGTTGGACAGAATTGCAATAAGGGCGTGTTTGGTTTTAGCAGAAATACACTAAGGGTGCGTTTGGTTTATCAGAAACGACATAAGGGTGCGTTTGGTTTTAGAGACAGCCTTTAGGGCGTGTTTGATTCATAATAACCGATTAATAAAAATTATTACGAGATTTATAAATATAAAACCGGATATATATTGGTGGTTTAAAATGGTTAAATAAATATGATATTTATTATTTTGTTTAGTTTAGATATAATAACATATATATATATATATATATATATATATATATTATATCTAAAACACGCGGGTGTTTGAAACATTGAAACGCGAGTATAATTGCAACATGGATTGAATTTCATAAAAATGGAAAATGTGGTTTAAACGAAAAGGTCTTGACGACATTTATATAAATTACTATACTTAATAAATTTCGTTACAATTTCTATTATCTTAGAAAAACCGATAAAAGACGAAGTTATATAGTCTTAAGATTGTTAATTTGTAATTATACAATAACCAGATAAACGAATGAGAACTACACTTTTGTAAATGAGACAACTAGTTTAACTAAGACCCGTCGAGGAAACGAATACTAAATTATAAAATGTTATTTTATAATTCCCAATTAATGGACAAAGTAAAGACTTTAAACATATGTTTACTTTTATACAAGAACTTTTATTTAATTAAGTGGTGATTTCCGAAAACATGTCAAACTATTTGGTTTAATTATTTACTCACACTTCTTATATAATACTTGCAAAGTATTCTATACATTTCATATTAATCCTTGGATTGTTTGTCTTTGTCATATAATTCACAGTATGAGTTATATAATTGTTATTTTTCATAAGTAATATATACGACATATATTACACACTTTGTGTTTACTTTCGATTTATTTTATTTAACCAACCACCAAACTACTACAAATTGAAATCTAAATCTTTTATCAACGTGTCACGTTGAGGTGACTATCCATCGGGAAACCCAAATTCATTAACCTAGGCTAGTGGGACTTAGCAGTTAAGTTAAGCTGCAACTTCTTGGTCGAGCCGTTCTAGTTTCCGTTTTGTCTTGTACTCAATGTTTACATTCCCGCCAATCGTTCTTCATCATTAATGTGAGTTTATAGCCCCATGTTTTGCTGGTTTTACATATATTTTTGGGGTGAGAACATGCTTGTTTGCAAATTCATTCACATGATTGACTGATGATTGTTACATGATCGTTTACAAATTGGTTTGCATACTTATTTGCATAGCTCGCTATGGGATACATTAATTGAATTCATTTTTGGTCTCGAATACATACTTTATTTTGGAAATAATTATGAATTAGCTTAGGTTGCATGAACTGTAAATCACTTGGAGGGTGAGCGCGAATGTTATGAAATAGATCTATTCGGGATTGACAATCCCCGTTCGGGTGATTAGCTATCACTAGGCAAACAAACGTTATAACATGTCGGAATACGATTGGTTGAGTCTTCAGGGCCAACAATTACATACACATGAATATTTTCATAAATGCCCGGGTGTTCTTGGAGGGGACACCTATGATGGGTACATATTATTTTCATTAATGCCCGGGTGTTCTTGGAGGGAACACCTACGATGGGTACACTCTTACTGTGCCTTGAATAAAGTGGCATACATACAAGTCTACGTCGCAGTTTCATGAACTTAGAGTAATTGTAATCATTGTTTTATACTCACATGGATATTTACTGTGCCTTGAATAAAGTGGCAATACATACTTGAAACATTTTGGTGATATATATAAATATCATACATGCTTTGAACAATTGCGGTTCAACGTTCATACGTACATTTTTGTGACTATTTGGGGATTGAAATGGTCATGCATATTTTACAACTCTTTGAATTATGACATTCATACATACGTTTTGGGAAACATACCAGGTTTGAAATGGTCATACATACTTTACAGGACTTTGGTTCAACATTTGTATTTACAAAAACCTATGAACTCACCAACTTTAATGTTGACACTTTTTAAGCATGTTTTTCTCAGGTGAATTAGATGCTTGGCCTACTTGATGTGCACTGGAGTCTAAAATTGACAAGATTTCATTTATGGATTTCTACTTATATTCAGATGATCAAATCTCGTTGGGTTGTTTTTAAGCTTTTCATTGTGATGCAATTATGGGACAAATGTTATATCAATTTCAAGGAAATCAACGAGATTACTTTTCAAACGACACATTTAGAGGTCGTTCTCTTGTATCTAGCACTGTGTATTATGAAGTAACGCTCCCGAACATATTTCCGCTGCGACACGTTTTTGGGGGTGTTACATATATCATTAAGTTACAACTGCTTGAAAGGATTACTAGTGTTTGGACCTACTGTTCATTTTATAATAATTCTGTCATAAGAAGATTAGTGCTGCCCATTCTATATTTATTTGTTTTACTGCCAACGAAAAACAAAGGAGTAATCATATCTGTGACAGTTTAGTGACAGAAAAAGTGTCTCTAAATGTTATGGGAGGAGGGAGAATATCAAATAGTGACACATTAGCGACAGTTTTGTAACATCTAAAGCGTCACTAAAAGAATGGGAGGAAGGAGAACACAGTTTTGTGACGAATTAGCGACAGTTTTGTGACACTAAAAAGTGTCGTATGGATACTTAAAAAGGTATCCTTAAATAGTGGCTATAAGTTAGTACTGCTCGTTGTGTGTTACTATTGCTGGCGTTTAAAACAGTTGGTATGTTTGTGATATTACTACTGTTTGGGCTAATAACGAGTTAGTACTGCCATGGTAATATTACTACTGCTCGTTCGAATACTCATTACTGCTACCAAGGTATTACTTCTTCTAATATTAATGTTGTCAACGATTGATTTTTGAAGAACAGTAGTAACAATGATAAGTTTATACTGCCAGTTGAAACTTAGTACTGTTGGTTTATGGTGTTAGTACTGCTAGCGATAAGCAGTTACTACTGCTAGCTTTAAAGAATAACTTACAACTGCTAGCTTTAAAGCAGTAATAAGTTTGTACTGCTAGCTTTGAAAAGCAGATTGGTTAATACTGCTTGGGCTTTATGGATTTAATACTGCTAGCTTTATTTGATAACGGATAACACACATGGTTTGGATCTCGAATTGAACAGAATGCTTCATTTAAGGGGAAGCTAACAGGTTATGATTTTACATGTTCTTAACTGATTTAAAGGCTCGTATTTTTGGATTTCTTGGATTAATTGATTACTAAGAAGGTTATTTATCACTTATTTTAAGTTGAAGTGGAGTTTTTCAGATGCGTGTTCTTATCATATCTTAAAGTGGGTGTTACACTTTAAAGATAACTTGTTCGTGCTTAGAAACGATATGACGAAGACTTGTCAGAATCTAGCAAAGGTGTGTGATTTACAAACTTATGGTGCTCAATGCTCACATTTGCTATCACTTTGGTTATGTGTCTCATAGAAGATGGGGATTTTTGTCAAGAGGTTGCGATCTACTTATATTTCACAGATTTATTTATAAGTTTAGAGTCACGTGGATAAGGGTTCAAGTTATAAGACACTAGGTTTGGGTTATTCTACTTCAGCATCAAGTTCTTTATACTTAGTTTTCTTCATCAGTAATCATTACATAGAGCCTACAGAATTGAAGATTCAAGAAATGGTTAACATATGGGTTTCACGGGTGCTATATGTTAAAATGTTTAACCATTTACATGCATCATTGAGGTGAAGGTTTTTACTACTGCTAATCATTATTACTACTGCTAGTGTGAGTTTCTATTACTCAAGTTCATTTTTCTTATTGTGCTTAATGGTGGGTAATTTGAGGAGTTAGAAGGCTTGGATTAGAAGTGTGATATTGGTTTGTAGTGGTCAAGATCAAAGTTGCTTATATTCATATGTCCCCTATTGGATTATGACAAAAAGGGGAAGAAGATGTTAACAGGTACAATTGGCAACTTATAGATCCTTGGTGTGGCATGGTACAAAGGAAATCTACTTAAGGGGAAGTTTTGTTTCATTCAGGGAGATGATTACATCTCAACTTCAGGGGAAGCTTTGGCTTTATGATGAAGTTCGTACACGACTTTGTTTGTTTTGTCATCATCAAATAGGGGAAGATTGTTGGGATTCTAGATTTGATGAGACAAAATAAATAAAAGAATGAAACATAAGGACTAAATCTAGCAGATTGGAATTCTACAAGCTGGTGGAGAATTATGGAAGATTTGGTCAAAGATATCAAAAGATGAAGATCTCCTTAAGAAGATAAAGATAACAGAAGATATTTCTTAATGTTTAAAAGATTTACTTATTTATATCTTTATGTTAACTTCCTTTGTAAGTCATGATCTCTCTATATAAAGAGATCATAGACACATAGTGTGTGTATCCAGAAAAACGTGTGTGTGTGTACACTCGATCAATGTAGACGTCTAGTTTGTGTGGTGTAGCCTCAAGGTAATTAAGGTTTTCTTAATCCCTGTTACAGGTCGTAACCGATCTATACTGATCATATAGATTTGAGACTTGGAGTGTATGATAATAAAGAAAAACCTTGTTGAATAACTTTGTTCATTATGCTATTTCCGCTATGCATATTCTTTATGTTCATTGTTATTATTATCCTAGATATAAGATTTAAACAATCTGAGCTTAAACGATCTAAGGAGTTCTATCAGACTTCACACCTAATTAGCTAAATCTCTTAATTAGGGATATAACTTAAGCTAACACATTAGAAAGGTGTTTAGGGGTACGTAACATGTAAGCTCCTTAACCATTTTATAGCAACATGGAATACCTTTTTGTTGATCTTGATGCTTCATGGACACTTCTAGGGTTTCATGGGGAAAATCACCACTCGAAACGCGTCGGGTAACCACCAGTACTACACAAGTAGAACTATGGATACGGACCTATACACGTTAGGCTAGTACAAAATTAGGTAAAACTCTAAATCAACAGGAGTCGATTTAGAGAATTAACTTTAGTCAATTTGGGATCGAGTCAAGGCATAAACCAAAGGGTTTCGACCCTTTGGTTTCTTTGGCTGACCGATCAGACCAAAAGAGGAGGAGAGGGGAGAGTTTTAGGGTTTTAGGAGTTGTTATGTAAGATACCTTAATCCCCTAGAAATCCTTTGACAACTTGTCCAACTCACACCCTTCAAAAGGATTCCAACTTGTTCTCCAAGTAATAGGAGTTTGACAACTTGTCAAACTCACCCCCTTAAGGGTCGGCCGATTATACATAACCTTTAGGTATATTACTTATATATTTATCCTGGAACCTAGATCACATTGGTGAATGATTGATGCAAACTGTGAAGTAAACAACAATGATTTTGGGCATTTCATGTCAAATCCATAAACCTAGATCACATTAGATTTCTAGTTATTACATGTTTGATCTTTTACAAGATCGCCCATGTCACCTATCGCAGTGCTGTTTGATGTTGACACTAGAAGGATTTACATTCGTCACTGTGAAATACTAAAGAGTACCACTCTGAATGTTCTGGCAAGATCTGATGATAATGTGTAGGACTCTTTGTTACAACTTGTGTTCTTTATTGTGAACAAGTGTATATTTGGAATGTGTCCTAATAAGATTTATATTTTTTTATCTCTTTTGGCTCTAGACTCAATAAGTGCGTTTTGGTTTTAGTGATCGGAGGCTAGAGCAGACTGCCACCTTTTCAATATTAACGATCTTGGAGTAAGAAAGTTGATAGATTATGTGCTAATCTCCGTGAAAAATGAAAAAAGCATCTATTAAGAGAAACTTGAGTGGTTGGGAAGGGTTTTGCATTACATCACTGGGTCCATGACGACTTTCTTCAATACCAGATATCATCTTTGTGATTTTGATAGCTTAGGTTTGACCTGATTTCTTCCTAAAGTGTATGGAAGGCTCATTTCTTTTCACCCTTAACATAACTTTTCTTTTTTATTCTTCAAACCCTTCAATGTTTACCAAGATGCCATTACTATCACCATGTTATGTTTGTTTCAGTGATAACCCATGCCTTAGTTAGAATTTTCCCATATTCTCATCCAACTCCATCTTTCCTAAGGACTTCTGTTTCTAACTATGGGATGTCTCTTGGTAGATCCCTCCAGTTCTGGTTGGATCATGGGATACTACCTAACCTTACCACCTTATGACTTCATTGATACATCGTGAATTAGTAGGTTGTTGGGTATTAAGATCGAAACCATAAAAACCATCTAATAATCAATCAAAGTGTTTGTAAGATTAATCAAAACTGTTGACACTTCGAAAGTTTCATCTTTTAAGAAATGCTCCCCCAATACATATGCATCATAAATGAAAGAGTTTTGCACAAGGAGGAAATAGTTTCGTACTTGAGTCAAAGACGATCACATTTTATCCATTTTCTCCCCCTCAAAAATAGCATACCATATGATATTTTTGATACAGATGGAGTAAAAACAGCTATATGAGAATTTTGAAAGCACATGAGAGAAAACAGTTATAGCATGATTTTAATTGGAACAAATTTGAATGTTTTTAAACAAAATGAGAACGGTAGTTGTAGTCAAAGTGTGTCTTTATCTAAAACGAATGCATCATAAGCCGCTAACAACGCTTTTTGAGCACTTTAAAACGGATGCACCCGAAGACGCTAACAACGCTTTTCAAGTACTCTAGAACGGATGCAACTTAAAATGCTGACAACCTTTTTCAATACTTTCACACGTGACAACAACTATTTTTATATTTGAAGAATTGACTTTTGTTTAAAAAAACCGTGAAACATTTTCTTTATACTATCCCTCAATAATACACGTGTGTGTCACCACTCTTAATTGGATGATACCACAGTTATATTGAGCGATAGTGTGAGTGTTGAGCAGACAATTTTGAATGATTTTGAATTATCATTGAGAAATCTTGAAAAATTATGCTCAAACATGTTTTAGACACACAAAAATAATTATGAATTATTGTGTCCACAAACATTAAAATTTTGGTTTTGAAAGCTCCCCCTCAAAATAGATATTAGTCAAAGTATTTAGTGAGGATGGGAGTGTTGAACACATAATTTTGAAAGATTTTGAATAATCTTTTTGATAAACTCATGAAAAATTGTGTTCATTAATTTTAAAAATCATTTTCTTGAGCTCAAAACTTTGAATGTCTTGATGAACCAGCTTAAGCACGAGAAGGTGTAAGCTTCTCGTTGTTAGGATAAATGTAATGAGTTGTACATTTTCCTATATTTGAAGTCCAAGTTTTAAGTAGGAATACTTGGAAGTCATTGTTTTGAGCAAACTTTTAAAAAGTTTTGATAAGTATGCTCGAAAACAATAAGATTTATCTTCTTTTAAATGTAAGCGCGCAGAAGCGTACACTTTCTTTTTATTTGAAAACCGAGTTGTGCACTGATGTATACACAAGTTATTTTGATGAGCAAACTTTTGAAAGATTTTGAAAACCTTTTTGAAAAATTTTGAATATTTTTTTCTCATAAACAAGAATATTTCTCTTCTTTTCATTAGATAAGTGCACTGACACGTACACTTTATGTTCTTTGAAACATAGGTCTCGTACAGAAGAATACGAAAACCATTAAGTTGAAGCTCGGGTTATAGTCTGAAGTAACTGTAAGCCATAATTTTAAGCATGAGTTACAGTCGAAAATAAATGTAAGTCAATATTTTAAGCATGAGTTATAGTCTGAAATAACTGTAAGTCATTATTTTAAGCACAAGTAGTCTGAATACTTTTTTTTAAGTATCCAGACGACGCCTTAAAAGTGTCACAAAATCGTCGCAAAATCTGTCACAAAACAGCATCTCCTTCCTCCTATATGCTTTAGCAACACATGATTTGTCACTGTTCTGTCGCTAATCAGTCACATAGCTGTTGCAAAACTGTCATAGATCTGTCCCATATCCATCAGCAACACTTTTTCTGTAGCAAAGTTGTCGCTAATTCATGGATCCTGCTGTTTCTTGATGTTGCTGTCACGAACAAACAACCTGCTGCTTCATCATTATCAACCGATCTGCTGCCATACACGAATTAGGGTTCGGGGAGAAACCCTGCCGCCTTTTAATAATAATAACAGAAAAATAAATTATACAGGAAAACCTTATTAAACCCTAGATCGAGAGCCACGAGGCTCTGATACCAACTGTAGAATCCAAGATCAGGACTCAACTAGGGTAATATAACATTGATTGAAATGCACAGCGGAAATAATAATTAAGAACACAATCAACATTACTAATAAGGTTTTCTTTATTGAACATAATAAAGAAACTACTACTACTACTACACTACACACGCTCTATGCGTTTTTCAGACTCTCATTGGAGAAGTCTGCTATTGATGGATGCTTGTAACCTAGACGCCTCCCCTCTTTTTATAATAGAGGGAGGTTACAAACCCTAGCTTACTAACAAAGCTATCTATCTATTACATATTTGGTCCCTCATTGTTTCTTCCTTCTTCACTTTGGCATAAAGGTTTTGTAATCATCAAATCTGTAATTCCCAACAATCTTCCCCTATTTGATATTACAAAACAACCTGCATGAAGAAACAATGCTAAAACATGTCATCACAATAATAAGCTGCACACCATAAATCTTCTTCCCCTTTTTGTAATCATCTAATAGGGGTCTTGTGCAACTCGTAAACGCTTCCCCTCAAGTGATGCATGTAGATGGTAAGTATATAAACAATAAGCTTCCCCTTAAAAATATACTAACCATTTCATGAATCTCGGACTTTAATTGGCTTGAAATAGTAGGTATCAATGAAACATCCAAGTGCAATAACATCCTCCTCGCTCATGTAATTGTTGCCTCAGCCGGCGATCTACCTCAATCCTTATTGCATCTCACAAAAAGGGTGAACTTGTTACATAATCGATTAAAAAGCCAATGCATCAAACGTCTTCACAATATCCTTATTTGATTCAGTGCGTACAAGACATGTTTATCACACCTAGTTATGGTTCATCGTTGGTCCCTGACCTACCTCCCCATAACCGTCCATCGAAGTCTCATCGAATCACAACAATAATAAGACTGTTTGATCCCAGATCAAAACGAGTATTTATTACCAGACACAAACGTAAATTCGTATCTTAGCTATGATTCATCGCTGATCCCTGATCAAAACTCCTCCATAGCTAGTTGAAATAATAATGTGTGTGGTCCCGGACCAAAACACGACATTATTATGTTATGTAATAAACCACTCATGAACACCAAACCAAATCAAGAAGAAGTAACCAAGCCATAAGCATCACATCGTCCAAGATCCAAGGGCGTCTGAGGACCTATAATACTAGCAGCAATAACAAACAGTATCGAACAAGGCAAGCACATAAGTCAACCAGCTGGAACCACAAAGCCTACTAGCAGAATTGATATAACAAGAAGTAACTATAACCACCAGTATGAAAGTATATACAACAGTCAGGAACCGTATAAGCACCATGAGGAACGGATTAAGCGACTAGTAGAAACTTACAGCGATCAGCAGTATCAAAGCATCGGCCAGCTGGAACGAAACTTATAACCAGCCATGAACATCGTATGACCAACATTAACTCAAAGATGAGACACCATTAATTTTATTGGTGCAGCCTTAACCATAATGACTTCCAATAAATTAGGTGTTATTCTAAAGCATTCAAAGAATATAGGAGCACAAATTTAGGAGTAAACTAAACAATCTGTATAAATTAGGAGATTAGAATAAGCTGTATTCTCATACAAATCATATTTCAACAGTTGCCTCTCTATTCACGCACTCCATATCCACTACTGTTTCCGCATAAAAAAAATTGACCTGTACCCAATGACAATTTTTGAAAAATTTATGCTCCTGCTGTTTCTTGATGCTGCTGTCACGACAAATTCCTGCTGCTTCATCTTATCAATCCGATCTGATGACATTCTAGAATTAGGGGTTCGGGGAGAATCCATTGCTGCCTTCTTAATAATATATAGTAGAAAAATAAATTATTTTGAAACCTTATATAATCCCTTGATCCAGAGCCACAAGGCGCTAGATACCAACTGAGGATACATAGGATTTGGACTCAACTAGGGTATTATAACTATGATCAACACCACAGAGGAATAATAATTAAGAACAGACAAAGGTACTAATAACGGTTTTCTTATTGAACATAATAAAGAACTAACTACTACTACTAAACTACCTCGCTCTATGCGTTTTTCAGTCTCCATTGGAGAAGTCTGTATCAATGGATGGATTGTAACATAGACGCCTATACTCTTTATATTAGTAGAGGATGGTTACAAATACCCTTGCTTATAACAAAGCTAACTATTACATATTTGGTCCTTCATTGTTTCTTCTTTCTTAAAGCAAATTCATTCTTGTTTTGCAACGAAAGCATTTATGATTTTGAGTATTTGAAAGGTTTTGAATAACTTTGCTTTGGTCTCCACACTTGCTTTACCGGTGTAAAGCGAGAGTTTAGAGTTTCAAAAACCTGCTTTTTCTTACTTGAATCACTTGATTTAAAAACCTTTTGAGGAGTAGGTGTTTCAAAAACCTTAGATTTCTTAGAAGACTTCCTATCTTTTTGAAAATAGTAGGTTGTAAACTAAGAGACCTTCTTCGGAAATGATTTTGAAGATTCACCTGTGTAAATCTTCTTCGATACACTTACTGTTAGTTTTAAAAAGTTTGTAACCGAAGATTTTCCTTTGTCCCGGTTAAGAGGATCAAACTTTGCTTTTAGAGCATTGTATGAAGTTCTAAACTCGTTATATTCTTTTTGATTTGAAAGAAGATCTTGTGATGCCAACTTTGATTCTAAAAAAACAATTTGTTTTAAAAACTAATCTTTTCGGCTTTAGAATCATCAATCTTACGAGCCAATTTTCGTTCGAGGACAACTTTTGTATTTTCAAGTTTTCAAAATAAGTTTTGAACTTGGCCGTTTTGTTTGAAAATCGACTTTGGCATCCTCAAAATCTTTTCTTTGTTGAGCTAAAATAGTTTCGAGCTCCACAATTTTTGTTTCAAAACTTGATGTTTCATTTTCAAGAAGAATCTTCTTCTCCCCTGTTTTCGATTCGACATTTGAAGTGTCATAAACATATAGAGGTTTTGAAATGTAATCACTTGAGATTCGGGAATCAAGCTTTTTCTGCTTCATTGATTTAATCTTTTGAAATTTTTTATCAAACTTTTTATCCTCGAATTCAGACAACTGAGACTTCAAAATTTTTGCCTCGTTTTGTGTAATGTTTGAGCTTTTTGTCTGAACTCATGAACATTTGATTGAATCAAACAGGTTTTGGTAAATCTTCTTCAAGTGTTCATTTTCTTTTAGTAATAAAGCGACAATGTGTTCTAACTCAATGTTAATGGTTTCAATATCTTTAGTGTTAAACTTGATTTTGGCTTCATTACTCTTTTGGTTTAAAATATGACCATTTTGCACGGATGTCAAAAATCTGTTTTGAGATTTAAGTTGAAAAGAAATGCAACGTACCTCCAGTTTTGCAAAATCATTTTCATAATGGGCACATCATTTTGTCATTTCTTTTTTGACATCAGTAGCTTGTTTTGAAAGATCTGTTGTTGTCTTTTTGAGACAACAGTTTTTAGTTTCCAAAGAAGAATTCTAGTCAAAAATCTCGTTCTCACATACATGGCTATATGACTCTGATATGGCTGACTCGAACTGGGTTTAAAAAAATTACGTCTGAATGACCAAAATTAAACACTTTTCATCAAACTCGTCTTCAAGAGACATGACACACTTTAAATCATCTTCATTCTTTGACAAGACTCTTTATAAAGCATTTTAGTTGAAAATTGATGTCTTTAGCTAAAGGTTCATATTCTTCGAACAATCAATTTCTAACTTTCCTCATGACTTATTGTTCATGATTCCACAAAGTGAAGATGTCCTCTAGTTTAATCTCTTTCTT